>WMED01003543.1:0-22007 GCA_019650415.1 Pipa parva
GTATTATTCAGTGACAATAAAACTAATCTAATCTAATCTAGTGGACTATGCAATGTATTAAATTCAGGAAAAATGTGTATGAATATGCAAGGTTGTAGCTGACACAACAGGTTGGAGGTCCCGGCCACATAGAGCTTACAATCTAAATGGGCGGAAGAATTAAATACACACATAAAAGGGTAATAAAAGCTGTAGCACTGTGATGAAACACAGGTCAATAAATACATATGCTAAGCATAAATAACTAATTAAGGATAAAATAGAATATATACATAAAAGCCAATGATAATTTTCACTGCTAGTGATCCTTAAGTTAGGACATCAGTTTGGTTTTAAAAGTTCAGAGGGAATGTTCCTGGTGAAGATAAAGGGGTATAGAATTCCAGATGTGGGGGGCAGAGGGAATGTTCCTGGTGAAGATAAAGGGGTATAGAATTCCAGATGTGGGGGCAGAGGGAATGTTCCTGGTGAAGATAAAGGGGTATAGAATTCCAGATGTGGGAGACAGAAAGAGAAAAGGGTTTAAGATGAAAAAGGGCAGTATTACTGTGTGGCATGCAAAGCTGGTTACTTTGGGAGGAGAGCAGTTGACGTCAAGTAATGTATAGGCTTATGAGTGAGGAAATGTAGGGAGGGGCAATGGAATGAAAAGCCTTAAATGTCAGAGGAAGAACACTGCAAATGATTTTTGTGCTTATGGAGAGCTAAGGAGCAGAGAGAAATTGGGAAAAAGGCTGTCCCTTCTAGGGAGAGAGGGACAGAATTCCATTAGCAGAATTAAGAATAGACTGTAGCCGGGAGAGTAGGAAGCTGGAAGGTCAGGTAGAAGAACATTGCAGTAGTCCAAGTGGTATAGGATGAGAGCATACATGAGGGTGTTAGCAGTGGAGTGAGAGAGAAAGGGGCAGATCTTGGCAATGTTTCGAAGGAAAAATTGACAGGTTTTAGCAGTTGTAGAGATATGTTTAGATAAGGAAAGAGCAGAGTCAAAAGTCACTCCAAAACAACATACAGATGTTACATGGTTGTATCAAATCTCGCTTCATGTTTAATAAAGGTCTGGTTGGCAATGGTTGGCAATGTCGGCCATTAAAGTTATAAAGTGAATATATGAAAAATAATAATAATTTTGCTGAACGATGATATTAATAATCATAAGACTAGAAATAAAGTATAGTATATAGAAAGTATAAGAAAGAAGGAAAAAACAACAGATAACAAAAAATACAAATAATGACAGGTAACAAAAACATATATATATAATCTGCAATCCCGAACATACATATATACATATACATCACATACTAATGTCAAAATCAAAATGAAAGATATATACATGCATATATATATATATTCGAAGATATGTTAATAACAGAATTATGAAAATGAAAAATTAAATAAAACAATGAAATCACCCATTATCGAAGCGAGATTTGATACAGAACACTCGCGATATGTGCGACGTCTGCTACTGATGACGTCACCGCATCACACAGTTAAAAAGGGCGACAAGGAGAGCACAACTTTAGCCGCATGAGGAAGCCATCAAGTTAGGTGGCGAAACGCGTTCGGCGTTTTTTCAGCACTGCAACTACTGTACAGGCATTATACTGACTCCCCCGTTACTCCCCATACTGCCGATTTAACCTATCCGGACAGGGGCACTTCTTAAGTATTCTGGAGGAGCACAGAAAAACCGTGCACATTTTTGTACATTGACTGCTGACTACTACTGACGGNACAGGGGCACTTCTTAAGTATTCAGGAGGAGCACAGAAAAACCGTGCACATTTTTGTACACTGATTGCTGACTACTACTGACGGGTATTGTAGCATATTAGATTTATTTACATCGATAAGGAGAACTAATAAGTTAACAAATGACTGATCATTCTAATCTTACTATTTTCTTGATTTACTACTTTCCTATTGTTTCTTTTCATTTTATTAGTCAGCAATGAGATATATTTATATGCAGTTGCAAAAATCTATTTTAAATGGTTTTAATTGATTTTAACTCACCGTTAAGAGTGTTTTGTTTGCTTAAACTTCACCAATAAATATTGTGTGCACTTTCTTTGAAACATCTTTTCTTGTGTCGTATATCATTATAAATTTATGTTTCATAAGTGGCACCAAATTAATGTTTTAATTTATGGGGGTGTGCTGCTTTCCAAACAATTGGTTTGGAAGTTCCACTAAACAAGGTAACAAGAAACAAATTATAAAGTGAAACTGCAGATATACTGTACAGCACAAAGGACCCATTTAGCATCACATAATGTAAGTTTAAGTTTGTGCAGTTGCTTTGTAGAAGTAACTTCCATGCCAATCCAAATGATGTTTTCCTTTTGTATGTTTATGAGCTAAAGCAAACCCCTTAATTTTTGTTTCCATACATACAGTTCTCCTGTTTAGACCATTCTAGATCTTTAGCCAAATCTGCAGGCATGTTTTGAAAATCTTTCTGTAGCAAGTTTAGAAAAGACAAACTTTTTCCTTATAATAAAATGATTGCGGTGATAGGTTTTGATGTGCACATGTAGGAGAGAAGCAAGTGCGTAACCATTTTTGCAAAGTGAATCGAAGCATCGCAAGTGAGTTCGCACCTTGCTGAATTACCCCCTTAAAGTTTACCATGGACTCTGCATGCCCTCAATTATGGATGGAGATGAAGAGTTAAAACTAAACTCTTAAATGGTGGATTACTGCCCCCTGATTCTACTCATTCCTTTCTAAACAAACTCATTGTAAGTTTGAAAAGGAATAAATGACGTGACCTATTTTTGTACGAATCAGCAAAGAAATGAAAAAAACTGCTGTAAATTATGCAGCCTGTTCTATTAAACAAAAGCAAAATATCCAGGTTTTAAACAAGTGCTGTGTCTCCTGCCCCTGGAAAGTTACAATATTATGTTGAACAGCTATTTGAACCAGCTGAGCCCAGTGAAGTCTTGACAAAACACAGGATGTAATAAAAGGAAAATAACATTAAAATATATAGATAAAAAAATAAAGTTTTTGGAAAAAAGTTGAAAAAATAATTAGTTGTTAAAAGATTGTTTATATACCTGTTCTTGAGCAAGTAGAGGCTTCTTTTTCATTACTTTCATTGCAAAGATGTCACCTGTTACTTTCTCCTTAACTACATTAACCTCAGCAAAATGGCCCCGTCCAACAACATTCTTGATCTCAAAGTCTTTGATGTTAGGCTGTAGCTTTCTTAACTCTGCTATGGTGCAAGAATCTGAAAAATATATTTCTTTAATCAGAATACAGTATGTATGCAAAACATTAACTAGTAAGAACAGAGATGTGCAAACTCCCAAAATTTCTAAATAATCTATAAAAAATTTTTTTGTAATGAGTACTTAAATACATATAGAGTACTGGTTTCAAAAAAAAATATATATATAATAATTTGCAAATGTAAACAACGTCACTGCTGCAAACATTATCTTTGTCCTTACCATGCCTTCACTGTTTTAATTACTGCACCCCTATAACTAAAAATATTTAAAATACTCTGAATTCTCTGAAATATAAAACATACATCCTTAGCAGATCTAATTATCAACAGTATAATCATTGATCAACAGTACCAATAAATTAGATAGGATATACTGTAAAGGAGAATTGTCAGTATGTCTTAAACATTATGACATATGATTATGAACTCTGAAGATAGGGTTTAACAGTTTTAAACGTCTAATTACGCCCATTTAGATTGTAAGTCCTATGGAGCAGGGACCTCCAACCCCTTGTTTCAACCAGAACCCAGCACTTAAAGTGAAGTGTCCTTGTGATATTATACCTGTATTGTGTAATGCATTCTTTCCCATGTCTGCATTATATTTGTATTGTTGAACTGTACTGCGCTGTGTAAATTTGTGGCGCTTTATAAATAAAATTATACATACATACGATTACAATACAAATAATAATAGTTATACATACCATTGTAATATCTCACTTCAAATGTCCTATTTAAAATAGTTAATCAGGTTTCTCTGAACCTGCAGGGTCTATTTTCTCAAATCTGATTATTAAGACTTTGCATTGTGCTTGTTCAGTCAACTCATTATGCACATGTACATGTACATCCTAAGCAGGTCAGCTGATAATACATTGTTAAACAGTGGTGCAACTAGCCACTCTGGGACCCCATTGCAGGATCAGCACTGGGGCCTCCTCTCCCACCCCCTGGAGGCTCAGGCCCAGTTGCAATGACAACTGTGACTCTAGTAGTTACACTGATGCTGCGAAATAGAAGCATTAATGTAATGCTTTATTAAAAGAGGTTTTCTAAACCGCCATAATTAAAAACTATTTCAGTTGCCAGCATGGATTGCTCAACATAAATGCATTGTTATAGATTCAGAGTCAACGGTGTTCCTCAAAAAAAATAAATACATAAAACAAGCTGAAGTTGATTTGCCATTTATAGAAAATCTATAATTTTCATTAACAATGTAATTTATCAAGCATTTATCAAGCATGTCTCATGATCTCAGAATAATGACCTGATTGGACAAGCTATAATGTCAGTTTCCATTTATCATCACCCCCTCTGACTTGGGCTTGGAGTTGGGCATCAGGGCAGAAAAGAAACTAGGAGTTTGTGTTTATTATTGCTTTTAACATTCAGCTAAGACAACTCCCTATTTCACATAAATAGGTTTTAGGTGAACCTAACATCCCTTTTAAACACCAAGAAACAAAGTACTGGATACAAACTTACACTTTTTTACAAAATTAGATACATGTTTAATCCTCATTAATGCCGGATTACTGCATTCTTCAAAGAGAACAAACAAAGAATCTAAAAGTGCTTCTCTGCTCAAGTGCTGTTGAGAAGGGAACTGGCTTGATGTTTTACCCTAAAACAAAATAACATAAGTAGAAAAGGTGTTACACTTTATTTACCTTAAAACTTTAGGCTATGTACACGCAACATCATTTTTGCAAAACACAGGTGATTAGTAACATGGTGTAGAACAGTGAAAGCCAACCTTTTGAGCTCGGTGTGTCAAACTTTGTCAAAAAAAATGAGCATAACTCAGGTGGTGTGTCACTTTCAGAAAAATTCATAGGCAGGGCAACCCTCCTATTGAGAGCTTGGCACAAACAGCACCATGAAGCGTGTCAGCAAAAACGTCTTGTCACACATGTCATAGGTTAGCCATCACTGGTGTAGAATGTATAAATGTTAACAAAAATGTTATTCTAAGATTTGTAAAGCAGCCTGCTTCAACTGCCCAGGCATTTCATTAAGTGTATTATAGATCGCAGATACATATATATATATATATTTTTTAAGTTTTTATTTCAGTGTGATGGGGGCTGACATAGGTACATTTACTGATGAACATTTTTATGTATATGGCCCCAGTGAGTGCTAATAACAATAGGATGATAATCAACAATCAGATGTTCAAATTTCACCAAATTTGTCTGCTGTGCGTATAATCAAATTGGATGATGATCTGTGCATTCAGCCATCAATTTGAACATCTTGATCCGACTTTATATGCTGCTTTAGTGGTTTGAAAGGATATAGCATGCTAAATAAGACAGGAATAGTGGCTGGAATCATGAATTAACACAACAGAACCTAAAACTCTCTCTAAAGTGTATATTTACTAAGGCCATATCAGTCATTTCACTGTTATTTTCATTTCCCTGGACTTTTTCAATTCCCATGATTTACAAGGGATTGATTTCTTCTAAATAAACTTATCAATAACTATCACCTTCCACTACAGAGTGCTATAAATATACTTTTGCAAGGGGAAATCTTATTCACCCATGACTAAATGAAAGGACAAACTCCATAGAAAATAAAGGTTTATGACAATCTGAGGCATGCAAACACTTTCGAGTGATAAAGTTGTCTTTAAACAGCTTACTATATAGGAGAAAACAGCATTATCATTAAAGTTATACTGTTTCCCCTGCATTAACTATTCAAAACAAGTTTCGACATTAGTAAATCTCCCATTGTCTGAAACTATTCCATATAATATTTCCTTTCAGTGTGAGCATCACCAAAGGACTAATCCAAAATTATTCCAGCATACAAGTGAAAATCATATTTGGCATTCCTTTGACATTAGCAGGCAATATCAACCAAAATATAAAATTTCCCATAAAACTCTACTTGAGAGACTAAATGATGGACAGAACATTATCTAAGATAAAAACGGACTTAATTTTAGATTTGTTTTTGGAGAATTTTGTGAAAAAGTTTAGTATCTTTGATATATGTCTATCAATTTTCAAACAAAGTGAATACTATAAATAGAGCTTTAAATAATACAGTCATAAATATGGATCTCTTTACTGCTATATTTGGATGTTGATCAGGAACAATCCATATGTACTGTTTGAAAATACAAAGACCAGTAAGCAACAGCATTTGGATTTTCAAGCAGTATACAGGCATGTCAGTGAAAAGTTGTTCAAGGTATTTTGTCACTTTAAAAAATATGCGGTGACAAAAAGCAGTGTCTGACTGTAACCAGAATAAGTAACACAAGAATATTTTAGGATTTTTTTAAAAGCACAAATTTATATATGTGTATTTGTGGCATTTCTTTTAATTGTGCTACTACCCCATAAGCAAAGTTAGGCTGGACATTTGCCTCCACTATTATAAAACTAATGTTTAGCCTACAGAACATGGTAGTTAGCCAATCAACACCAGGACACAAGTCAAAATCTTACAGACTCCTTGCCAGGGCTGTGGAGTCGGTAAGCTCAGACTCCTCAATTTTCCCCAACTCCGACTCCCTCATACATGCTGGATGTTTAAGAGTTAACTTAATTTAAGCTTTTTATCATCCCATCATTCCATGGGGGTGAGGTTACTCATCTCAGCTAATCAGATAACAGTCTTTCTGGTATGCAGGTTACCATAGAAGCCTGTGTGCAGTGAGAGACCTGCTGAACTGTCTATAGTTCATGAAGGAATGAAAATATTTACAAAATGTTGTCTTTTAACAGTCCCTTTATGTTGAAAGCTAATTTTTGTAGTGAACAAACTTCTTTAATCCTGTTTTCTCTAGCAGATCTGTGATGAGTGCAGCCATTCCTTCCAGTGCCTTTTCCTCTGATCTGTAGCAAGGAGCTTCACTACTGAGCATGTACATAAAGTGCAGCACACATTCATTTCAATTAACAGCCTAGATCCTTATATAAGGAATAGAACAGACCTTTACAGGGCATTTCATTATTTTCCCAAATTCTTATGAAAATATATTCAACATATACTGTACTGCAATGAACTAACTTTACCAATTCATTATATATTTTGGGAGTCGGAGTTGGTCCATTTTATAACGATTCCAACTCCACCAAAATGGGCCCCAACTCCGACTCAACAGCCCTGCTCCTTGCAAAAACTACAGTTCAATACCACAATGACCTAGGGAAAAGGACAACTCCAAGCAATCATGATCAAATTAAAAACAAAAATTCAATAATATATGAATTTGAGACAACACCCTTCTTAATAATTTAAATGTCAATAGATATAATAATCCAAGGTACCCTAATTATTTTTGGGTACTTTAAATTAATAATTCTCTCTCTAGATAATTTAGGTAACTTATCTAGTAATACCTCAATATTTATTAGTATCCTACGCAAAAATATTTTCTACTATTACAAGTGCATCAATCAGTATGAACATTAAAAAGTCAGATGAGCAATGCCAACATGAATACCTGAAAGAAGTTATTAAGCCTGGCAGCTCTGCTGGTAATGGGATCTGAAACATTTGCGTCCACAGCGCTATGAATTCCAAACTTGAATTTCAACATCTCTGTAAAAGACAAGAGCACAGTCTGTTTTAAAATATTAAAAGTACAATAACCCTTCTTAAAATTGTCAAATATTTGGTATTATATTTTTTCTTAATTCTAAGCAATTACCCATGGACACAAAAAAATATGACTTGATTAAAAGAGAATCAAATCACTAAGTTTTACTACAGTCAAAATTATTTTAAGTAGAACTAAAGCCTGAAAATGATAAAGCCTACGATAATGTATCTAATGCACAGGGTGTAATATAACAACCTAGAGAAGAGCTAGTCCTATGGCAGTAATGACCTGTGCCCCCAAAGTTGTTATCAGAGGTTGACATCTTTAAAATCTGGGTAACCTTCTCCCTTTATGGGCATTGCGGTTGCAGCACTGGGTTCTGGGTTCAATTCCACCCTGTATCTGATCTGCATCTGCATAGAATTTGTATGTTCTCCCCATACTTGCATGAGTTTCTTCCGGCTGCATGGCTGAGTTTGTATGTTCTCTCTGTGTCAGTTTCCTCCCAGAATCCAAAAACATACTACAAAGGTTAATTGACTATGTGTGTGACAGTAAGCTCTACAGGGTAGAGACTGAAGTGAATGATGAATCTCTGTAAAGTGCTGCATAATATATCAATACTATATAAATAAATAATACAATACAATACAATAAGCAGCATTTAGGGGTAGAAGCAAACATGAAAAGGTGTTCATCAGGTTCAGACAAGTTATAATAATTAGCTCTGCTAAATATGGGATTGAGCACTATATTACTTAAATCAGTTAAATTGTTTAGATTTTCCATTTCATTCATTTAGAAAGGAATACATATTAAAGAAGAACTATAGTCAGAATACATCTTTACATATGCAGTACTATACCTTAGTGAGAAGCATTTCTCCCCAGTTGATGTTTCATCTGAAGCACAGGGGAAAAACACTTCTCACTAAGGTATAGTACTGCATATATAAAGATATAACCTACACACAATGCAGCAAGACTGTATTATAATTAGTTGTCATTTATTAAGCAATTGATAATTTTAAGGCATTAAGGCCTATATTGTTCTTTGAAAGAAAAGAGATTTTCCTCATATTTCCCTAATAATTTTATCAAGCTTTTGACCAAATAGCATACAAGGTGGTGAGAGCTTTAAATAAAGTCTGGCACCTAAGATTCTCAATTGCTGGCTGCATTGGCATTGCATTCTGTGCCTGGCCTCTCCTACCCTACAGAGTTCCTGCACATCACAACTCTGCTGTTCCTGCAAGTAGTTCTCCATAAATTTGGAGGGATATGCATTTTTGTTACAGCATAAGAAGAAAATAAGGAGATTTTTAATTTACCGTTAAATCTTTTTCTCTGAATATCTCTTGGGGGACAAAGGACCAAGGGGTAAAGCTCCCTCCCACTGGAAGCAGGACACTAGAAAAAAAGAGGCTTCTCCCTATGAGCTTTACCCCTGAGCACAGGAAGAGAAAATCCAGTATATTAACAAAGATCAAACTCCAGGGGTGGAGCCTGAGCTCAATGAAGTAGGAAGAAAAATAAAGAGCTCCTCACAAAAAGCCCAAATTACCCTGAAAATACCAGCCCAAAGAGAAAAACAAATGCTGCTTACTAGGGGAAAACCAGACTTACCGGTACTGGAAAATAGTCGTGATTATTGTTTGGAGAAGAATGAAATGGCTACACAAAATCATCGCGGAACCTCCAAAATGGTAAGCCCTGAAATGCAGGGAGGAGAAACAGCACCTCCAAAATCTCCAACACAAGCACTGGAAAGTGCTAAAACAGCAGTTAAAAACACCAATAATCACTCTGATGCTGCACAGAAACTGGAGAGATTTACCAGAGGAGCTGGGCAGACTGCAGAGAACCCACCCACCCCCTGAAGTCACAGAAAGGGCACTAAAAAAACAAAAATCAAACTCCAAATTTAAATAATAAACACAATCAACTTAACCTCACACAAAAACCATTCATTATAGGGCCGGTAACCTGTGTCCCACAAGATATATTCAGAGAAAAAGATTAAACGGTAAGTAAAAATCTCCTTTTCTCTCTAATCTCTTGGGGGACAAAGGAGCAAGGGGACATAACAAAGCAGTCCCAATATTCAGGTGGGAGATAATGAAACTATTTACATAGCAGCATAGCAGAATCAATCCTAATAAATAGGAGCAATAGCTGCCTGCAATATTTTTCTCCCAAAACTGGCCTGCTGAGACGCAAAAAGATCTACCTTGTAAAACTTAATAAAGTTAGATGGGGACGTCCATCTAGCAGCCTTACACAATTGCTCCAGTGACGCCTGATGTCTTATTGCCCACAAAGTACTCACAGCTTTGGTAGAGTGAGCAGTAATCACCTGAGGAACAGAAACTCCCTGCAAACAATATACCTTCTTAATCAGCTGTTTAAGCCAGTGAGCTAAAGAAAATTTAGGAACTGGCTTCCCTCTATTCTTCCTGCTTGGAAACACAAACAAGGAATCCAAACGACGAAAACCAGCAGTACAATTCAAATAAATAAGCAACTCTCTAACCACATCTAAGGAAAGAAGTTTCTCTTCTTTCGCATTCTTAGGAGCTGGGCATAAAGAAGGAAGAACAATGTCCTGATTGACATGAAAAGACACCAGGTAAGTATGATGGAACCGTCCGAAGAACTACCTGTATGAAAAACTAGAAAAGGATCCTTCCAAGATAAAGCTACCAACTCAGACACTCTCCTAGCTGATAAAATTGTCTCTAAAAAGACTACTTTTAGCATTAGAAAAAATAATGAAGAGTCAGATAAAGGTTCAAATGGAGACTCCTGAAATGCTGAGAGAACCAAATTCAGATCCCAGACAGGAACAGGAGCCTTGTATAAGGGAACAATATGAGCCACCCCTTGAAGAAACGTATGCACCTCATCTAACAGAGCCCGACGCTGTTGAAAGAGAACTGATAATGCTGAAACTTGTACTTTCAAGGAAGACAAACTTAGACACTTATCTAAGCCCCCTGAAGAAATTGAAGCAAACATGGCAGACAAAACTGTTCGAATTCCAAACCCAAAGAAGAACACTAAAGCCAATAAGTTTTCCACACTCTATGATAAGCAAGAAGACACAAATTTCCTTGCTTTAAACATAGTTCTAATCCCTTTCTACGCAGGATTAGGGATTCAACAGCCATGCCGTCAAAGACAATATTCCTGAATTGGGATGAAGAATCTGCCCTTGAAAGAGAAGATCTGGAATTCTCAGAAGATTCCAATGAGAACCTACTGTCATGGGCAACAAGTCTGTGAACCATGACCTCTTGACCAAATAAGGAACTATTAAAAGTATTCTCGGTAACATAGCCAGAGGAGTAAATGCAAACACCAGTTGAAATTTCCATTGGAAGCTTATCGCATCTGTCACTATGGCCCTGGGATCATGATCTCTGGAACAGAACTTCTGAAGGTGGAAGTTGAATCTCGATGCAAAGAGATCTATCTCAGGAAGGCCCCACCTCAGAGTTAGTTGATGGAATATTGTCGGATTCAGTCTCCACTCTTCTGGGATAGAGCCCTGACAACTCAAAACATCCACTTCCCAGTTTAGGATCCCCAGAATGTGAATTGCTGATAACCACAGAACCAACTTCTCTGCCCATTTGAAAATCTGAGAAGTCTCTGTCATTGCTGCAGCACTTCGAGTGCCCCTTGATGGTTTATATATGCCACCATAGTGATATTGTTCGAATGAATATGGACAGTCTTTCCTTCCAATTCCTCTGACCAATGGGCTAGTGCTAATCTGACTGCTCTGATTTCTAGAATGTTGATTGGAAGGAAAGTCTCCCGAGCAGACAAACAGATCTACTAATACTGCCCCCAACCTCAGAGGGAAGCATCTTTCTAAATTAACTCCCATTGAATGAGACCTAATGGTCTTCCGCTCCAAAAATTTGCAGAGTTTTGCATCCACAATAGAGAAAGGAGACAATTCCTTTCCAAAGAAATCCTTGTGGATAAAGGGCATCTCTTCCACTTCTTTAGAATGTCCAATTGAAATGGACGGAGATGAAATTGTGCATACGGAACTGCTTCTATTGAAGACACTAGAATCCCCAGAACCTTCATGCAAAATTGAAGGGGAATTGTTGATACATCAATTTGGAAATCTCCAGAATCAATTTGTCTATCTTGTCCTGTGGAAGTCTGACCCTGAAACTTGCTGAATTGAAAACCATTTCCAGAAATTGAATTTCTTGTGACTGGTAACAGGTTTGATTTGTTTAAGTTTACAAACCAACCAAACTCTGACGGGCATCTGACAGAATGATCTATGTTTGTTGTGCTTGAGAAAAAGAAGGGGCCTTGATTAAAAGATCATCTAAATAGAAAGTCACATGTATTCCTTCCAGACTCGCTGTTACTGCCGCCATTACTTTCGTAAAGATTCACAAAGCCACAACCAGAACTAATGGAAGAGCTATGAACTGATAGTGGAAAGACTCGAACAGAAAACAAAGACATTTTTGGTCTTTGGTGTGAATAGGGATGTGCAGATATGCATCTTTGATGTCTAAGACCGTAAGGAACTCTCCCTGTACCATTGCTGCTATTACTAGTCGAAGTGATTCCATTTTGAATCTGGAAATTCTTACAAATTTGTTGAGTCCTTTGAGGTTCAATATGGGACGAAAACCCCAATTTTTGGGGGGCTGGGAATAGATTTGAATAATAGCCTTGAAATCTCTGGTTCTGTGCCATTACTCCTTTCTTTACTAAATCTGTGACGCAATCTCGAAAAGCCTGAGTTTTCTGAGGGTCTCTTGGAAGTTTTGACAGAAAAAAAACAGTAAGGGGGAGGACAAAAAAATTCTATTTTGTAATCTACTTTGATGATGTTTAAAACCCAATCGTCTTTTATTGAACAAAGTCAAATGTCCCGAAACCATGACAGGCAACCCCCCTACCTGATTGTCTGTTTCAAGGGCAGCTAAACCTTCATGCTGATGAGCCCTTTCCTGAAGAGGAAGTGGGAGGGGGCTGTCTTTTGGGTTTCCAATTATTTTTACTTTTAGTCTGGAATCAAGGTCTGTTATAACCTTATGCTTGTGTTCCTGAGTAGCAAAAGGAATGTTTCTGGTTGTTCTTGTTAAAGAATGAGTTTGAAGAAGACCGATATCTTCTTCCCAAGACTCCTGAACTAGGTCTGTTTTGAGGGAGTAAAGTACTTTTGCCCCCAATTGCTTGACTAATGATTTTTTTCTAATTCTGACCCAAAGAGAAGCTTCCCTTTAAAGGTTATTGAGGACAGGGACTTTTTAGAACAATTATCTACAGCCCTATGTTTCAACCACAATTGACGACGGGCAGCTTCTGATGTGGCTGAGGTTCTAGAAACTACTTTCGCTGCATCCAAGGGTGCATCACAAAGGTAGAGGATTACTTTAATTGAGAAGCTACTGAGAGTAGTTTGTCACCTGAGGATTCTGCCTTAATCAATTCTATTAACTGCAAAATCCATTTTTCGCTGGCTCGTGCTACCCAAACTCATGTAAAAATTGGGCACAATGCTGAACCTGATGATGAAAAAATGGATTTTAAAAATCCTTCCATATTTTTATCTGTTGGGTCTTTAAATGAGACTGAATCTGGTACTGGGATAGTCTTATGTTTGGACAGATGTGAAACAGGCGCATCCACTACTGGGGGAGAAACCCAACGTTCTACTGAGTCCTTAGCAAATGGGTATGCGTAGGAAAACAATTTAGTAGGATAATATATAATTTCTGGTTTATCCCATTCAGATTGTACTATCTGGTCAATTTGATCATATGCAGGGGAAAAAAAAAAATGAGCTCTCTTCGGCTGGCGTTTGAAAATATTTTTAGTTGGATCAGTGTCAGGTTGTGGACCTGATAAGTTTAGTACTTAAAGGACTTTCTGTATTAAATTGCTAACTGTCTCTGAAGATTCCTGAACTGACAGGGAGTCTAGGACAGATTCACCCTCACTACCACCCTCAGGATGGGAAGAAATAATTCCTTCTTCATCTGAAGAATGTAATCCAACAGATGCAGATGACTCTATGTCAGAGAAATGCCTGTGGTGCTGGCGTTTGAGATATTTTATTATTGTCTGCTGAAAAGTGACCCAATATTTTCTCAATAATGCCAGGGAGACTGGCTAAGCCTTGTATGGATTACGAGAGTTGTTTTGTCCAAAGTGGCACTGCCTCTCCAACTGGCTGAGAGGATTCACCGGACGCAGTGGACTTTGGTTCGCTGACATAAAATTGTGCAATTACTACAGTGTGGGAATTCACCATTTTTTAATCATTTAGAATGATAATTGATGCAGGTACATATATTTGACTCTATCTTGTATGGGTGAAGGTGAAATGTGTCTGTCTCCCTTTATGGAGATTGCCATAAAATTCCCTAATTAGGGAAAGCTGTACTTTACCTTTATAGTGTTAATTCACTAATAAGGAAGGAGATAGTAAAGTTTATTTAGTTTGGGCTCTACTCCTTGTTGGGGTAATGAGCCTTCAGAGGTCCCCTTTGTGCTCCAGTGTAACAGTGCCCACTCTGTAAAGTCTCTAGTACCTACTCCCAGAAAGAGGAAACAGTACACTGGCCTGATTAGATCTCCTTGCGCTTGTCTGATCCTCCCCTGTTCTCCTGCTGCTATTTTGTAGCGTTGTTCTGAGCAATCTGCGCTCCTTGCTGGTAGGCTGGAAGGCAGCCATGAGACCTTGTGTTAGGATGCCAGCAAAAGGGTGCGAAAACTACTCACGGCTTAAAGTCAAATTTCTAATAAGCGCTTATTCTGAACTCGTGATGGGAGTGATCAGAGCACTAAAGAGTGTCACGGTTGGAGAAATAGGCCCTGGGGAGGTAGGCTATTGGAGAAGGGTTACCGATTACCACTGGGGGGGATGTTTCTTACCTTATATGTGCCACACTTAGCGATTTATTCATCTGCTCTCTCTCTCTCCTGTCATTTCCAGGGGAGAGTGTGCGCCTGCACAGGGATATAGAGTATTTTACTGTGTTCCCAAATAGCCTTCTGTTGTAGGGGGTAGACGGTGGAGGGCTCAGATCTGTTACTGTCCCCTGCAATACCCACAGTTGTCAGAGACTGGCTCTGACCGATGTAATATAAAATCCTGCACACAGGATCCGGTCTCTGCCTCCTTGGAGAAAGAACACTAGAAAAACTGGTGTTTCTCTTCCTGTGCTCAGGGGTAAAGCACCTAGGAAGGAGACTATTTTTCCTAGTGTCCTGCCTGTGTGAGGGAGCTTTAACCCTTGGTCCTGTGCCCCCCAATAGATTAGAGAGAAATGTGCCATATCGAAGGCCTTTCTAAGATGGTGCTTTTACTACATGAACTTTTGCAATTGTCCTAATATCAGTACACTGTCCAACCTATCTTTTAGTGCCCCCCCCCCCCCCCAGCATAAATAACTATCTACTGGATTTCTCCAGTATAATGTCTACTTTTGGCAATATAATATGCACAGTTCCCCTGCCCCCCTTTACCTCCAGAGGTAATAATATCCTTTCTTCACCAGCCCTGTGAATCCATCTTGCTTAACAACGCTCTTTTGTGGAGATTGCAACTCTCCTCCAACATAACCATGCCAATCCCAATAATCAAAAAGAGGGAGTCAAGTTTCATAAGTCACTACTGAGACAGGACATGTAAACTCTTAAAGAATGGAACAGAATGGCAAAAGAGTGCATTTCCTCAATGAAGGACAATGTAAACCCTATGGTAGCAGATACAGTCAGTATATAGCTGTATATAAATGAATTGCTTGACAAAACGGAGGTCACTGAAAATGGGCTGCGTGTAACAATTTCACAATCCTACCCTGGTTGGGTTTTTGTGAACCTACTGTATACCAACCTCTTTTAAAAAGACCTCACAAAACCTGCACTGTATAGTCCATCTACTCGCATGCAAGCACATTACTTTGTTCTCTAAGGGACAGTGTCCAACTAATTTGAAGCATGTTGCAACTTTGATGTGATCCTAATAGCTGGTTTTGACACATGCATCCACACTCATCTCTATAGCATCACAAAGAACAATTACACATTTTGTCAGATATGATTTGACATCATTTACTTTAAAATTGCATCCAACAAGTCAGATGAAAAATGCAGTGGAAAAACAGCATTATTTTACAGGTATGCAACTAAGGTGTGTCTGTAGTCAGACAGCTACTGTTCCAAGAAATCTGAAGAAAAATGAGGTCTTAAAATTATTCTGATACATACCAAGCCTCGTCATCCTCATGGTGTTAGAGTCTCAATGTTGAAAATTAAAACAGTGCTAGACTACAGCACTAGTATATGAGAGTTGCAGGGCACAATACACATCATAGTAACTTTAAGTGTGGTATAGATGTTGTGCTCTTTTTTTTAGCTTACACACATTAGTTAAAGGAACAGTTTAGGCACCAACAGTTATTTGCTGTCTGTTTGGCACTGTCAGAAGCTTTAAGCTATCATCCATTTTTTTTTTTTTTTTTTTTTATTCTGAAAGGTGTAGCAAAAGCAATTGTTACAGAAGGGGCTGAAATATTGAATTTATTTTTATATGGATTTGGTCTATCTCTCTCATGCTCAATATCAGCACTTGCTACTGCAAGCATACACCATTAGCTGTAAGTATTGTAACTGCCCATGGTAATTCATTAACTATGAATTTTGACCTTCCTGAGACACCGTTATATCAGTGGCAAAAGATTCCAACTAGGAAGTAAACACAGAAGAGCTGTGTACTGCTACACAAATGGAACAATTAATTCCTTTGCTCACATAAAAGACTGACTAAGTATATTAGAAAAAAATGTATTATGCATTTACAACACACATTAATTTTATTAAACGGGCTGGACTGTTCTTTTAAGTTTGGTAGATAGTTGCCGATTCCATCATTTAGGTAATTATCATCCCAATATTCATTCAAATCACTCAATAGGACAGCAGTATGCTGATGACTACTGTATATACTATAAAGGATCAACAGTGCAGGCTAGGGACTTCTAAAAGGCAGATTTAACGAGTAGCCACACTTTTAATCAGCTCCTCAGCTGACCAGCACCTCAGTGAATCAGACTTCACAGAAAAGCAGGGAGAGAAAAGAGCAAGTGACAACCCAACTCGACCCACACAGCAGACTGGCACTGTTACAAACTAATACAGACACGCGCACTGCTGAGGAGGATCCTGAGGGGAGAGGAAGATTGAGACCTGACCCACGCAAAAATAAAACGGTCACAGACTCACACGGTGACCGCAGAGACATCCCAGGCCTGCAGCTAGAGACACAATCAGAGAGGAGGAGGCAGACATCGAGAATTGGGACCAGACTACAGGGAGGCCTAGATCACGTTACCTATACCAATACAGCCACATCCAGACCCACTCAGCGATCACCACAGAGGGAGACACTGATGATTTAAAACAGGGACCAGAAAATCTCAACAAGTATTTATATTTTGACCTAATATTCACTGTCCCTTCTACACTACCTCCGTCTTCTACAAAATCCAACTTACAAACTCACTATCTCCTTTTATAACTGTCCACAAACTGCTACATATATGCATATGTGATTATAGAGGTGCAATCCCTTTTTTTGGGCTTGTTTGTTTGTTTTTTTTTATATGTTATGCTAACAAAAATCCCAAGTTTTACTCTCGACTTATCCATGGCAAATTTCATAATGGTTGGCCCAAAAACTGACCTTGACTTATATACGGTACATACATGTTCCTATGTGGGTCTGTGGCAGATGGGGTTTAAAATCCTAACTCAAAAAGATCCACATACATTTTACAAGTCTTGAAGATTATTTTTAAAAATACAAAGAACAGTATTCTGCTGACAAGCTTGTTACAGCAGTGAAATCATTCTTTGTGTATCCAGATTTAGGAAAAGAGGATATTTGCTACTTCCCACATTGGTTTTGTCTAAAGTTAAATGCACAAAAATGGTTTAAGCCACATTATTCCAGTTAAATAATTACTAGCATGAGTACTGTGGTATTATGATACAGTTTAACTGTGTATTCTGTAGTACTGCTCTGACCTGATGAAGAGAGAATCTCTCTCTAAAGCTTTTCTTAAATACTTAGTTACTGTCCAAATAAAGTGTCATGTAATATCACAGTACTCAACTTTTTAATTATTCAACTGCACAGAAGATAAATGGGGGTACTAATCAAAGAATAACAGACCAGTATTGACCATTTCACATTACTTACCCAGCTTTAAAATGTTTGTGGAATTTTGATATTTTATTATTGTTTGATTTTTGCCCAGTTACTTTAATTATAGAAGCCTGGGGTAAAAATGCTAAGGATTATGATAATCCCCCTACGGCAGTGTTTCCCAAACTTATTTTTCCGTGGCCCGGTTATTTTTGTGCTTATCCTTCGTGACCCACTAATTTTTTTTGCATACCCTGGTGTGTGTGTACAAGAAAACATATTTAAATATTTTAATAAAGAATCATTAGCTCAAACAAAAATGTAATAAAACAAAATAAAAATCAAACACTTTGTTAATGAGTCTGAGATTACCGTCACTTTAAATGTGGTCACAATGGTGGAGGGAAAGTCAGATTGATATATGCAGCCTTGCTCAACCAGGAGCTGTATCTAGATGTTGCAGGTGCAGCTAGGAACAAGTGACGTCTAAGCAGGAGCTTAATCTCACGGCAAGTGAACAGTCCTGCGTCATGAAGTAGCCAGCACATGAATATTCATGAGCGATCGTGACCCGGCATTATGATTTCGTAGCCCGGTACCGGGTCGCGACCCACCATTTGGGAAACACTGCCCTACGGCATTGGTAACTATACCAGAGGGGGGGAAAAAAACAATTTAAACAAAATATGTTAAAACTATGCAGTAGGCACAAGTTACATTGTCTGTACAAATGCTACTGTTTGTCACAAAATACAATGATGCATTTTGTAAAACTAATTACTTTGCTGTTGGAGCTTCAAGTGGCAATAAAGATAATTCAGGCGACAAATTTGGTGTGAGATGCTTTACCATGTTCCACATCTGCTATTTTATTGCACAATAGACAAAAGAACAAACCCCAAAAAACAAAGCAACAATGACAGTATGTTTGAAGGGTACCCTGACATTAGGTAAGGTTAAGTAGTGTGTGGGTTGGTACATTGTGTCAAGGCAGCCCAATAGAAATCCCATCATATTTCAACACAAAAGAGCCATGATCCATAAATTAAAAACTCCACAAAAAAAGGCAATGAATGACAAGGTTCATAGGCGCCACATCACAGAGCAAAGAGTCACAGGCTTCAGTAAATAATGACAGTCCTGCAAAGGATCTTAGACCAACAAAAAGTCCCACCAGAGACAATAACAGCGATAGTGACACAATGACAAGCAGCCATGGGTTACTCCCTATCTGAACCGCACACAGTCAGATACTATGGAGGCCAGGACCCACAGAAAGAAATTCAGTACCACCCTCACGTTGTGAACAATTGCGCGCACACACGCACTTAGGTACATGAAAGCCCATAATTCCATAGGTTCAATAAACAATTCCGCTCACCTTATACCTTCTTTACCGCCATCAAATTCAAAAACAAATCTGAGGTCCTGACGTCACTTCCGCAATAATGCCGGAAGTTTCTAACTGGCAGAAGTCCGCCAATGCTGTCTGGTTGCTAGTGTGTCTTGGACGAAAACTGCACTACAAGAATTAGGCTTACGTTCTGGGTAATCGTATGCTTGTCCTTACCCGCCATCTATTAGCCGCTATTTAGCACGCTTAATGCTCTGAAGCAATTTTGCCCAAAAAGAAAATGTCTGATATTGCTGGTGAGGTCGCATTTCAGTAACTTTTGCATAGCGCCACCTAAAGCAAGTAGGGCTCGCTAGATCTATGGGGACACCGTGTGGCGTGGAGTGGAATGTCATGATGTTCTCAAAATATCAGAGCATATCAGGAAATGGTACTGAAGCTGTGCTTTTGAAGGATCGATCCCAGGCAAAAGGGTTGTGCTGCCATACCAGGGCATGGAAATCTCCTAGTGGGCCTTTCTGAAAGTATTAGTTAAGGGATGGAAAGTGCCATCCATATGTCCCACATCAGACGTCATGAGCACCCCGCTTCTGTTATACGGCTGGCACCATTTTCTAAAAGTTGAGATCTGCTCCATGCTTCTCCATATTTTCCTGAACTAGAGGCCCCCTGGATGTTCAGTGTACACTTGTATCTTGTATCTAGCATTAAACCAACTACAGCTTATTCTCTAGTCCAGCGTTTCCCAAACTTATTTTTCCGTGGTCCGGTTATTTTTGTGCTTATCCTTTGTGACCCACTTAGTAAGGGAATTCGCGCACGGCACCGCTCATGAATATTCATGAGTCGGCTACTTCATCATGTAACACGCATTGTAAGCCTTAAAACTAGTAAGGCTTACTAGTTTTAAAGCGTACAATGCGCGTTGTGTCATGAAGTCAGTCAGCGCAAAGTTCCTCCCACCTTGTTTCACCTCGGGTGAAAAATGGCTTAAATAAACATCATCACGTTTATTGTGGGGGCCAATGAGAACGCTCCCAGCAACGAGCGTGATGATGTATGAGGCCGGGGAAGGAGAAGAAGGAGCTGTGCGCTGGCTTATGTGTCAACCAGTGCGCTGTGAAGGAGGCATTGGGAAAGCATCAGCTGCCGGCTAATTACAGTACAGCTCATGCTGTGAATGTAATTAATCAGCTTTATATAAGGTAAGTATTTTAACGGTTATTTTTTATATTTTTATTTTAAGTCTCCTTTAAAGGGATTAGACAGTGCACAGCTAAACTAAATTAAGATGAGTTTTATACAACGGCTTTTTCTAACATATTTCTTTATTGTGACAAATTAGGATTACACATTGTATAAACTTTGCATCACAATGGCTTTTTAAGGGGGAACTATACTCGTATTACATTTTTATATATGCAGTGTTAAACCTTAGTGAGATGCTAAGTTTAATCCTAGTAGATGTGTAATAAATCAACCTGCTTCAGATGAAACGGCACTAGAAAATTCCTGCACCAGGAAATGTGTGTGTGTGTGTGTGACGTGCACCATGAAAGGGTACCCTCCCAGGGACAGTTTTGCCTAATGTGTAATGTAATGCTTGCGAACAAGTTACCCTCCTGCATTCCAGGATTGTAAACAAAGCATTGCTAATGAGACCAAAAGGTCAGTACACTGCTTAACCAATAGCAGTCAGGTAGCTTTTTCTTCTCGTGTTTAGCAGTTGTATCACACACATTTCCTGGTGCGGGAGTTTTCAGTGCTCTTTAATAAACCTGCTTCAGATGAAACATCTACTGGAGAGAAATGCTTCTCACTAAAGTATAGTACTGCATATGTAAAGATGTAATCTGACTATAGTTCTCCTTTAAGAGACTTTAGATGTTATTGGAACTGAGTTTCCAAACAACTTGGGTTACCACTTCATCTCTTTGAACATATATAAAATCCACATTTTGGAGTGACAATCTAAAATAATTAATTAAAAATAGTAAATGATTGCAGAGCTGTACAGAATGCAGTAAAATCACTGCACATTTTTAGTTATAAACCCATTTTCTAGATACTAAAGTCACTTTAAAACAGCATTAGGTATTTGTCAGAATGCAACTGTGTTACCCAAAAGACAGAATCAGTGAAACTCTCCACCTTTTTACTTACTTTATGCCAACCTCTCATGAACGCCACAGATACAGTGGGGAAAAAAAGTATTTAGTCAGTCACCAATAGTGCAAGTTCCACCACATAAAAGATGAGAGAGGCCTGTAATTGACACCATATGTAGACCTCAACTATGGGAGACAAACTGAGAAAACAAATCCAGAAAATCACATTGTCTGATTTTGTAAGAATTTATTTGCAAATTATGGTGGAAAATAAGTATTTGGTCAGTAACAAAATTTCATCTCAATACTTTGTTATATATCCTTTGTTGGCAATGACAGAGGTCAAACGTTTTCTGTAAGTCTTCACAAGGTTGGCACACACTGTTGTTGGTATGTTGGCCCGTTCCTCCATGCAGATCTCCTCTAGAGCAGTGAAGTTTTGGGGCTGTCGCTTGGCATCACAGACTTTCAACTCCCTCCAAAGGTTTTCTATAGGGTTGAGATCTGGAGACTGGCTAG
>WMED01003544.1:0-22005 GCA_019650415.1 Pipa parva
ACTTTTGCCATTATTTTAAGGGGTTAAAAAGTCGTCTTATACGCCGGTATATACGGTATTGCCCATTTCTTTTGCTGCTGCATATTAAAAACTTTTGCCATACAAAATCAATCATTCATTTGTGCAAACCACAAAAAAAAGCATGTTCTGTAAAACATCCATGTAAATCAGTGTAGGAATCATCACTTGCTTTATAAAAAATGTGTATCTTGATTCACAGACATGACATATGAACGTAAATGTGTTTCCAGTTGCTTAACCAATTTGATTTACAATAATTTCTAAGAAAGTGAATTGATTTTAGATATGTACTGTAAACAATCTGATTCGCCACACACATAAAATTACATGATAAAATGCACAAGTGACTACATGTTTTCCCTTACAAAAGGAAACTGTGCATGTAGATGTTACCATGCATCTTTCAATGTCACAACATATCTATTGTTTTTTAGATTTGTATATTACAACATATTAAATATAACGTATTATTTAATAATATTTAACATATTAAATGTCACAGATTTGAAATTTTAAATGAAATGTGCCTTTAGATCTTGATCCAAAGGCAAGTAGTATTAGTCAGAAATAATAATGTAAAACACAAAGTAATAATTATATTTTGTAGACACCTACTGATTCAGACACTGACACTGTGATACTACATGTATACATGCTGGCTAAAATCTACAAATATCACAAACTTCTAGTGCATGCAAATAATTTTGGTTTTAAAATGTTTGAATTTATCAACTGTTATGGGCACTTTCCAAAACATATAAAATACTGACATCAAAATATTGAGACCTCTTTCTGAAATTCAGTAGGACCTACTTAGGGGTCCATCTATACACATACAAATACCTACCACTGTTTTCTGTGGTACTCATATTCAGACAAATGGATAGCATACTGTGAATATATGAATATGAATACCACAGAAAACAAGATGCCATTGCATGTGAGCAGTTGGATTTACTGTAAAGGTCTGACTGAGATGCAACCTTAAACAATATTGGGACATGGTGCTTTCCTCAAACATAAATTCCATCCTAGCAGCCTCCATTCTGTGAACCATTATTATAACCCTGGGTATATGCATTGTTGCCTTTCAATAAGCCTAGTTTCAAATTAATGAGGTGTCTTCACATAAATAATATATTCTCTAGGATTTAATTTGATTACTTTGAGAAGCTAATATAGTAATTTGTTAGTTCCAATCACACAATATAACCAGTTTTCATAAAATTATGACTTGTACAGTTTGGTGAGTTTATTTCACTTAACTTTTGACTGTCTCGTTAATATCTACTGCTAGTTCTCCTTCTTAATGAAATATTTAAATATGAGAGGGCACTATATATATGACTTCAGCTAATCTCCAAATGACTGGAAGGTGGGAGATAGATCCCAGGAAAATACAAAAAAAAAAAATCACAAAAAGGGCCAAAAGGGGATCAAATTAGCACTCCAAAATATATGCCAACACTTATGGGTAACACCCAATTTTATATACACAAAACAGGAGCACAAAATGTGGCAGGAGAGTACATTAATTTACAACCCCCCACCCCAAATAAAATGACATAGATAAGGAAGGCGCCCACTCCTCCTATGCAATTCAAATATTAGTATTTTATACATAAAAATAAAAGGAGATAGCAAAAACATTTTTTTTAATGTTTTTAAACTGGCTAGCATTGCAGGGCCCTGGCAAAGAACAGTTTGGGTGAAATTAGACATCATTTTAAATGATTTCTATAAATACATCAAAGAGGTATCAACACATGCCTACATTAAATTACAGAAAAATATGTGGTTTATTGGGGGGTGTCAATAAATGTACTCTCCTGCTACATTTCGTGCTTCTGTTTTGTGTATATAAACTTGGGTGTTACCCCTAAGTATTGGCAAATATTTTGGAGTACTAGTTTGATCCCCTTTTGGGCCTTTTTTGTGATTTTAAGTTCTACTTCTTGCACTGATTTAAATGTAATTAGCGGGAAACTTGCACCTTTGAGATGATCTTTGATGTTACCTGAATGTTGAAGGTTTAATGTTCAGTTTGTATTTTACTATTTAGAATCCCATTAATAAAGTAACCCAGGGAGGAATTCAGGATTGTGTGAAGTGAGCTCCGAAGCCTTCGGCTCATTTTGCACAGACTGATATGCGCTCACTGATGTCCTGCATGCGGACATCAGCGAGTGCATTAAATGGATTACAGTCTTGGCGAGACCAAAAGAGTTGCCTTGCCGAGACTGGAATCCCTTTAATGCGCTCGCTGATGTCCGCGTGCAGGACATCAGTGAGCGCATATCAGTCTGTGCGAAATGAGCCAAAGGCTTCAGAGGTCACTTCGCACAATCCTGAATTCCCTCCCCCCCCGACTTTATATTCTAAATTAATATTTGCAACCAACTGTTTCTTAGTTGTTTTCCTGTTTTCTAAAACCTGTACACTGTTCAATTGTGCTATTATTTGAATTGATCTTTCATAAAGAAACTAAAAATATTTACCACTGTAGCTTTTGCCAAGCTATTCTTTCAAATTCCCTAAGGTATTTACTTCTTGCCTTGGTATCCACTGTGGAATTCATGGTAAAGAACAACTATGCTTACTATTTAAGTGCCAATGTATAAGCTGAGGATGGCATCCACTATGGTCTACATTAGTGGTTTTCAAACTGTGAGGTGGGTCTCACTTGTGAGGTACAATGCTAAGTTAAGTATGGCCCAAAGGAAAACCTTTTCTAACTGTAAACTGTAATCCTGACAAACAGCATTTCATTCTCTGGTGTAAGTATGTCCTTTCTGTAGTATTCTATAGACCCATACATTGCGGAGGCCATTTATGATAACTGAATATCAATTATTTTTTTTGGGGATAATTGCTAATAATCAATTTTTCAGGATTTTTAGCAGTACGTAGAAGCTGAATGGCCACCATCTAATTGTAAATGTATTGTATAACCCAACATCTACCCTTCTATCAGAGTCATCAAAGTCTATTTCTACGGCCATAATATTAGGCAACTGGGCCTATCCTGCTATGGCTAAATATTGAGTACAGCACCTTAAAATCTATACCTGTGTGGAAGAACTTGCTTACAGGCCATGTTTTATCCCTCATTTCTGCAAGCATTTATTAAGGCAAAAAACTGTGTGACTTTTCTTACATAATACCAACATATTTGTCCTAAGAGACAATAAAATACATTATATATAAAGTCATTTGTAATTCACATAATACTCTCATGTATGAAAGAGGTTTCAAGCAAAGGTTAGTGTTTGGTGAAGCACATAGTTTAGTGGATTTCCTGCTTGGTTATGTGAATATCTACATTTTCTCCTTACCACATTTAAGTGGTAACTTCCACTGATATAAAGAAATAATATAAGCACATATATAGTAAACCAACATAATGTTTAACTGAATACTTAATAGGAGAAAAGACAGAAATAAAAGGCCCATTTCTTTTTAATAGGATGCTTTTCCATTCACATTATAGTTATAATAGCCAAAATGTAGTAACTACACAACCCAAGAATAAAACATTATTTTTGTCAATATGTATTATATCAGGTAAAAAAAAAAGTAAACCTACTGTACCTAAACATCATTAGCAAAAAATATCATGCAACTAAAATTCCTTAGATGATTATTTATGTGTATATTTGAGCACAATATACATTTGAAGAACATATTGTAAAATGCATTAAGCATATAAAGCAAATTCATTTCTTTAAAATTACCTACAAACAACGGGAAGTAATAAAGGTAAAAAAAAAATATCATTCTGGATACTCGATGTATTCTCAGATTTTTTCACATCATAAAATGCATTAAGGATTTTGATATTCTCTAAAAAGTAATAAATACAAATTACTCTCTTTGTCCCTAAGCTACTTATAAACTATCTAAATAAAAATTACATTTTTCTTTATTTTTTATAAATCCTTATTTAAACAGAAAAAAAAAACATTACATAACAGCCAAATTCCAGTTGTGAATACTGTATGAGATCAGTAAATGTGGGTGACTGCAGCATGCAAGAAGAGGACTGATTACTTAGGCACTGCATGCGCATTGATTGCCTAAATCCTCCTTCCATATATAGAAACACAGAACCAATGGGACTAAGGTAGTTTCATGCCTTTCTACCACAGAAGCAAAGGATGATAAGAAGGGGAGGGGGCATACTGAAAGAAATGAGTTCTCATTTAGTGCACACTATACAGGTTCTTTAAATAGAAAACACATTCCCATGGTAGTTTCTGATTAGCTTCATACTAGTTGCCATTAGTCATTTGTCAATGGTTTGGGAATCACACAGCATCTCTTTCAGATTTACTGATAAGCACATACAGCTGCACTATAGCCCAATAAAGCATTATATATCACAGAAAGCAGTAACCAGGTCTATGGTGGTATTGCAAAAATATGTAGGTTATAGAAACTTCACTACTGCCAAGAGAGCTACAAAACAGAAAAGGAGAGGTAAGACTTCTTCTTACAGAAAAATCAACAATAATCTTTATGGCTGGTCTTACCAGGATCAATTCCTTCAATTTCAATCTTTATTAATGTTTGTTCATAAAGGATCAGTTGGATTTGAAATAAGCCCACACCTAGGGGGAAATTTCTTTTTATATCTTCCCTTTTTTATCATCCGCTTTTTAACAAGTCACAATGGTTGTTTGGTCAATTCCATACATGCACCGATTTAATTATTCATTTGCTGGTGAGCGACAAAAATGTTTCCAAAAAGAAAAATGTTCAATCAATGTATTCAACCATAGCTGAATGCTTTTAATCCATGATCAACTGTCACACATGTATATTTCCAAAAGACTTGTTACAAATCATTTATTTTGAACAACATCCTTAGAAGGAATCCATACAGGTAGGGCCACCTTAAGACATCACAGCTCAATAAAAATTAAAAAAACAAACCATTTTTAGATTTCAAGCTATATAGTCCTCTTTATTTCAACCTACAGATCCTACCTGAACTGTACTTAGGTAAATGGATGTCATTGACACATGCATGGTCAAAAGGTCAGAGAACACTTCAGTCCCTCTAACTGTCCCCATTGCTCTCTAGTAACCTCCAATCACAACGCCTACTTAGTGCATTCTTCCACACTAGCCTAGGGAGACCTAAGCATGCTCTGGGCACAAGCAACAAATCTCAGAGCCTTTGTACTGCTTCAACAACAATTCAAATCTGCAGCTACGATTGGTCCTCACAGTATACAGGTAGTCCTCGACTTACGACGTCGATCTGTTCTTACGCAGCGGCGTAAACCGAATTTCGATGTAAGTCGGATCATACGTTCATACAGTACAATAACAGTGTACAGTACTGTACTACAAACACTTAACACGTTTGGGAGCCATAATGAAGGGTGTTATGGTGTGCAGGAGACTCGTTTTCCTCGTGTAACCAGGTACCGGGTACCGTCCTGGCCTCTATACTACAGCCGCTACACGTGGTTGCACGCAATCCGACTTACGTCGCAAAACCGTGTAAGTCGGAACGAGGCATCGTATAAAGCGTCATAACCCCCGAAACGACGTAACTTGAGGCCGTCGTAACCCGAGGACTACCTGTATAGCATTTCAGCACAGGACATAGACTGGAACTAGGCATTATAGACACACCACTGCCATATGCAGTGTTAATTCACAGCGCCCCTGTGCAGCCAATACAAATACTTCAAGCAAAGCGTAAAGGAGAATGGATCATTAACACAAGAGAAGCAACACAGATCTCTACTGCGATTATTCTGCATATTGTACATATACACTTGTGCTGTAGCAGGCAGTGTAATAATAATGCACTGGGGTTGTGACCAGCAGCAGCCCTTAGCGCACAGCTGGGACCGGTTCAGTCCACTCTGGCCAGAGAAAGTTGCTATTAGGAAAGACAATACTCACATTGGAGGGATGAGAAATTGCCCATTAGTAGCGATGCTCTCTGTGCACGTGCTATTCCCTCAGGTCTCCGGTCCGCAGGGCGGGAAGGAACTCTATAGTAATCAGTGACACCGGCTCATGCTGTCTGCACGGTGTCCTTCAGGTGTAAGCGTGGCCAATCCCCCCCACCCCCCACCCCATGAGGCAGATACCAGGAAGAGTCTGAGAGCCAGAGCTTAAAGTCCATGGGAAGGACATGTCACCAATACATCCTGGTTAGGAGGCGATGGGCAGTTTCTCAGCTCCTTCGCTTGATCACACGGTGAGACGCTGACCCTATACAGCGGTGATCACTCCATGTCTGCAGGGAACAGCGGTATAGCGAAGGCAGCTTACCCAGAACCGCCCGGGCTCATCCTCCCCAACCTCCATACAGGTACATGACTAAGGTAGCGAACAGCGGGAGCCAGGTCCCAGCCCCGCTCTATATGCATGGGAATAGGACCACTGCCCTACACAAGGTCTATGGGTTAGATCCGGCCACTGCCTGAGAGTCGCTGGAGGGTAGCACGGGGCAGGACAGCGCTTATGATTGCTCCATGCAGACAAGCCGTAGACAGCAGACTGAAGGAAGCGCTGGCAACAGCAGCAGCCTCAGCCAGTCCCGCCAGCTCCTGGATACGGATAGCCTGATGGGCGTGGTTATGTGTGCGCGCTACTAGAACTGCTGGGTCCTAGAGAGAGCACAGAGAGAGGAGCTGACCAGGGTGCTGGATTATGTGCTGGGTGGATGTTTGCTCTGCATGAGGTGTTTCATTAATCTTTGTGTTTCCTGCCCCTTAAGATTAAGTCTCCATCCAGTTTAGAGCTATTCCCGTTTTTTTTTTTTTTTTTGCATAACTTTCTCTGCTGGTAACACCGAATGACTACTTCATAGTAACATGGTTTATAAGGCCAAAAAAAAAAGATGCAAATTCATCCAGTTGAGCCTAATATCCTGCAGTGTTGATCCAGAGTTAAGCAAGAAACCTGTGAGGCAAAAGCCAATCATCCTCATCCGACGGAAAAATATGCCAATCAGAATAATTCACTGGATTAAGATTCCATTTACAGTTTTTTTTTAGGACCCGTAACTTGTAATATTTTTACAGCTGCGGATAGCAAACATGTCCCTTTTGAAAACTTTTATTGAATCAACCATGACAACTTCATCAAGCAACGATTTCCATAACATCACCACTCTTTCAGTAAAAAACCCTTCTATGTTGGCGTAGAAACTGTCTTTCCATTAGACCTAGAGGACATAGCCACGTGCATGAGTTGTACCTGGTGTTCATCAGGCACTCCTATGGAAAGGGGCAGTGTGAAATATTGACGTCCAGCAGTGATGTCCAATAGTGAAGTGTGGTGCAACATCATTGCATGAGCACCCTCTTATAAAGGGGACTGTGTGGGTCAATGGTAGAGGATTCCCGTTATTATATTTTCAGTCCTTAGTAATAACAGATCATGGGAGAGATCTCTATATTGACTCTTTATATATTTATGCATGGATATTTGATAACCCCTAAGTTGTCCTTCTTCTAAATTAAATATCCACAATTTTGAACTTTTTTGAAACTGTAGTTAAATGCTCACCTTTAAACGCACCCAAAGCTTATCTACAGCTTTCTTCTGCATTGGTGCCTGAAACCTTAAATATATGGTCTGATAAGTGATTTGTAAATTGGCAGAACAATATTCTTATCATGGACATCTATGCCTCTTTTGATGCACCCCATGATTTTATTTGCCTTGGCAGCAACTGCTAGGTTGCTACCATTTATTGCCAGCTACATTTTATCAGTCCATTTCCATGTCTTTTATTCAGTATTTTTCCACATTTATCACTGTTAAAGAGGAACTATAGTCAGATTACAGCTTTACAAATGCAGTACTATACCTTAGTGAGAAGTGTCTCTCCCCAGTGGATGTTTCATCTGAAGCAGAATGATTTATTACACAGCATTGATAAACTCCTGCACTAGGAAATGTGTGTGTGACGTGTACCGGCCAGTTCTCCATGAAAGGATACCCTCCACCAGTCATTTTTACCTAATGTGTAATGTAACACCTGTGCACAAGTTATCGTTCCTCTGTAATCTCCTGCATTCCAGGAATGTAAACAAGCATGACTGAGGAGGTCAAAAGGTCAGCACACTGCTTAACCAATAGCAGTCAGGCAGCTTTTACTTCTCATGTTTAGCAGTTATATCACACACATTTCTTGGTGCGGGAGTTTATTAGTGCTGTGTAATAAATCATCCTGCTTCACATGAAACATCTACTCAGAAGAAAACAATTCTCTCTAAGGTATAGTACTGCATATGTAAAGATGTAATCTGACTATACTTCTCCTTTAAGTCTCATTTTCTTCATCTCTGAAAAAGCCTCCAACTTATCTGGATCCATCTGTAATAAAATACAATCCTCCTTTATGTTAATTACAGTTTAGTATGATCACAAAAATGTAAATTTTACAATGCAATCCCTTGATCATTAATAAATATATTGAAAAGAATAAGGCCTGTACTAGTAACAGTGACCCAATCTGAGTATGCACTATCAAAAAGCCACTAAGCCAGTTAATAACCTACTTACACACAAAACTAGCCCTACTATTACAAGTCATTATTTTGGATAGTCCTTTAATTAAGAAGAATTAAACACTCATGGGTTATCATTAAAACTAGCATCAAGGAATGAAAAAAATTGTAAATACAAAAGAAAGAAAATATATAAACACAGGAGCAAAAATAGTGAAAACATTGCAATAAAGTCCACTGGTACTTCACTTTAAAACTGTGAGTTGCTCTTTCTTTTCTCATTTATTTATTTATTTTTGTGTGGAGATCGCTCATTTAGAATTGCATTTGACCCCCAGGATTTCATCTGGATAAGCCCTGTAACATTCAGCCATTCTTTTAATGTATTGAAATTTAAATAAATATAGGGAACAACCCACAAATCAACTACTGTATCAAAAAAATGACAAGTTTTGGAACGAGGAACATATTTGCTAGAATGTTAATTTAGCTAATTATTTATCTAATCAAGCAACTGAAAACCAAATGATTGAAATGGGGACATTCTATAATAAGCTAATTAATTTATTGAGGGTTTATATAATGTCAGTGATTGTCTGGGTTACTGAATGGTTAACACTATCCAAAATATTAGCAATAGCCATTAAATATATTACTTGATAAATAATGCATTTCAAATTTGTCAAGCCTTCTAGTTTACCTATCCTCAGACGTTGTTATATATAACAGAAATAGGCAGTGGAATAATCATTTTAAAAATGACAAATTTACTCTACTTTTAAGGTAAAAAAAGATGTTGTACCTTAAACATCTTGTAGACCAGTTTTAACTAATCAAGACTATGGCATGTATACAAATGTAAGCTAATCATTTGAGGCAAATTCTAGAAGGCACAAGTACAATATAGTACAGATTTGCTTTAGAAAATAAAGGCATTTGATTACATACACAAGGAGAGCATTATCAGCAGTTATCACCACTTTTCAAAAGAAACAAATCAATAACATTCTTGTACATTTAGATGCAGATAAGGCTTTTGAATCTCATTTCCTCAATTTACTTTGGTGATCTTCAAAAGACTCTCAACATAATTAAACATTTATTTGTGCATGTAAAATATGTCAAATTAAAATATCATTTTTAAAAACAAAGGAAAAAAGTCACAGAATTAGCTAGTTTTGAGAAGTGCATCCCATTCTATTCTCTTTTCTTCACTGCAACTGTCTCTCACCCCTAATACTCCCAAATAGACAGCCGATGAAGTTGAACAACTTGCACATAAGACCTTTGGGTTAAAAGATTATACATACTGTTTATATTATTGTTATTTAAATGTTAACATTATTAAATACTACTAATTATAGCAAAAAGAGTTCATGCTCTGCAAAGATTACATAAGTAGGCAACTTATAGTGCCATCAACTAATGATCAGTAAGAAATATGTTTCACTGCCACAGTTACCAGCAGTATTTATCAATCTGCAAAATAACACTCATAGAGCAGTAATAAATCTAATAAAGATTACACAAATAATGTATTTAATAATGACATTTAAGTGGTCATTAACTTATCACTATACTGTTCCTAGAAAAACCCACAGCATTTCTTATTTTTGTACAAAATGTCTCAGTTTCCAGTTCAAGAACAGGATGATAAAGTGCTGATGGAAAGTCAAAAAATGAGCACTTTACTTATCTTCTATAGTCATGGATCTTACCTTACAGGGAATTGCCTAACTAGCTTTGCAACATGACTTCTTTTGGTTGTGGTGGGAAAGAAAACAAGAAGGACCTCTGTAGGGGGACCACTTCATAGATTTTTTCACTTTAACAATGACGATCCCTTGGACTATAGCAACCATACTACATCCTTCCATGAACTAACCTCTGGGTAAAGACAGATGTCTTTCATTGGATTACAGACAGTTAGAGTGAAAAGAGGACTGATTGCTCTGCAGAAAATATGGGCCCATTTAGGTACAACACAACAGAGACTGAAATTCTAAGTCTATTTTATATTTAGAAAGAATCCTTAATGCAATACTTAGAGGATGAAGGTTCCACCTCAGACCCCTTATTTTGCATACATGGGTTGGGGAGTAATGGGATGGAGGGATGGGGATGGACTCCTTCAAATGGCAGACGCCCCCGCTTCCTGCCAAAACTGTACTATTAAACTGATGGGATCATAGGGTTTTATTTTTTTTTTAAAGTGCACCTGTCACCTCAAAACACTAATAATTTAGGTTGTACTAATGACATGAACATTTTGCAAATATATATGAATTTTTTTTTTGAAAATGTGCTTTTAAACAGCATTTCCCTCTGTCATCTTCCCTGTCAGCTTGCATTTTCTTTCCTGTGATGATGATTGACATTATAGCACTTCCAATCAGATCCCTGCTAGATAGTTATTTAAGGGATCTTATTGGAGGAGCTATAATGTCAAGTATTATTTGGACCCACCCAGCCACCCACATTTGGGAAAGAAAAGTCAGGATGACAGGGAAGATGACAGAGAGAAATTCTGTATAAAGGTACATATTTAAAATACATATATATTTACAAAAATCTTTGTTTCATTAGTACAACCTAAATTAGTATTAGTTTTGAGGTGACAGGTGCACTGTAACTGTTTGAATGCTGGTTATTGCAGGTTACTTGCTTGTGCTAGTTCTGGAGGATCTGTTGCTCGCTTGTCACTTCAATTCATTTGTTTGCTGGTTCTGATGTGGGTTACACAAGTTACCCATGTTAAGTAATAGTTTACACAAATTCAGCAGTGACAAATACGTTTCAAAGACATTGGTTATATAGAAGGGGATAAAAACAGTCATAGAACAAAAGCAGGTATCCAGTAGGTAATAAGTATTGGCTGAATCGTAAACATTGTTATGTCGATTGTTGTATTGAAATACACAAATCACAAATGGTTGAAAGTGGCAAAGTAACAAATTTTAACATTTTTGACCATATTGCCCTTTAGAATTATTCTCCTTTATGTGTCTGGTGTGTATACATCCATTTCATATGTTAAAGTTCTATTGGCATGCAAGAATACTACAATACAAAACCTGCTTATTGCCTGATTTTGCTTTACAATATACTGAGATGCAATTGAAGAATGACCAGTGTTTAAAATGACATAGAATTTCAATAAGAACAGCCTCTGAACATATGCCATCGCCTTCATGTATTTCGTATGAATACCTGTGAAAATTAAATTTTATGCTTCTTGGTAAAGAAAAATGTAGGGGTCTCTGCAGAATTACATGCTAAGTCAAGTGAGTAGAAACAACTCTTACATAATAAAAGCTTCCATCCTAGACATCATGATGTATTTTGCAGTCAATTAGTTCTTTCTTATCTTTACATTGTTAATGGCCCCATCAATAGAAATATTTAGATGGAAGATATAGGAAATAAGTCACTGGACTGGTGCTCTCAGTCTCAGTTATTGGGAAAGGCTACGTTTAAGGCAAAATTCAATACTGAAACTATACAAAAACACTCAGAAGCATTAGTATTTTCAAACAATGGGGTAAGATAAACCACACATTGAAGCATCTGTGAATCACCCTCTGTTATCCTAGCAGAGAACTCTCATTTTTTGGAGTCTTTTCAAATACTAGTTGTTCTTGTAATGGGTTTTCTACATTTCCTGTTTATGTAGAAAAGTAGGGAAAGAAGCACATAAAGCAATGTAGCATTACCACCCATTATTTATTAAGCCTTGACTTGCTTCCCTTTAATGGTCATTTGATAAAGGGCTGTTGCTCCAAACAGGTGGATCCAAAGCTAGAGTATTCTGTGACTGGCTCTAGCGTACTTGTAATATATAGTGCATGCATAGTGCTGCCACTTTAAATATAAGGCAGCACTGGGTCAAATGTTGTGATGCAACATGCAGGAAGTCTGTGTTAAAAGTGTGCTAGTCTCCATGTTGATATACCTGTTATGAGTTGCTGTTCCAATATTCCCTCAGTAAAAGTAATTTCTTTACAATTACAGTCCTGTTGTCTGCCTGAACTCTGGTGCACAGCTTACCCACAAACCTCACTAAGAAGCTTAACAAAAAGACAAGACAGTACTATCACAGATCTCAAAGGGGACTGGGTCGCCAACAGAGACATTATAGCATACCCAGAGCCTGTTACCCCTCTAAAAGTTCTAGGGTACACTAAACATAAACTACATAGGGATAAGGTGCAAGGTGGTACACGTCTGGAGGCACTAAGTTTTACTGTGAAAATGTTTAGGCAAACACATAGGAACATAGGTGGTACAACCCCTAAAAGGGCTCAGGTGTACAGAAGTGCACATAACATAGACATAGGAGAAAGGTGGAGCTTCTGTACCACAGAGGTAGTTGGTGCTGGTTGACACTGAGGTGAGGAGTCTAAGGAGGCCCTGGTCTTCACTCTGAAACCCCCTCAAGGGGGTATTATGGCCTTTGTGGCAGTGAACCTCCCAGGTTTCATCTCTCAGGGTAACCACCCACTAGTGGCAGCTGGATAGACTCACGTGGGAACACTAGCAGAGACCTGGATCAGCTGAGTATTGATTATGCTGTTTTCTTATTTTCTTTTTCCCCAGTAATTTTCATATATTAAAGACTACACTTGATGGAAGTACTACATCTCAGCATTGTTCTCCCACTACTGCACATGTGCAATATACTTTGATATGCTTATTCCAGTAAAAAAAAAATTCCAACTCTTTTATTAGTGTATAAGCCATAAATCTCCTTTCTGGAACCTGCTCCTATTCCCTGATCCACCACAGTCTAAATATATTATTCCTGTTTAAAGCCTGTACCTCATGATATTTCCAACCTGCATGTCCACTCCTTCAACATTCTACCATCCCACACAACCTGCAATTCCTCTTACTATAATTTTCTCCTGCTGACTTTTCCTTCCCATTTGCCAGTTCAGTCTCCAACAGTTATTTGCCCATCTAACAGTAACTGTTAATAAATGGTTTTATATACTGTATAATAATATATATTACATAATATAGTATAGTTCTACACCCTTCTGACTTACTTCCTCCACAGCTAGTCAATTTAGACTTTGTTTGTAACTGACATAGTTTGTAAATATTGCATGCATATTAGAAAACATTTTTAATGAGGCATTACTGTGATGCTGAAACAATTAAACAGTCATGTCACATTCACCTTTGCTTTATCCAGGAGCTAGCCGGGAAGGGCTCCAGCAGACCCAAAACAACTCGTGCAATACAAATAAATCCAGGCTGCTCACCGTGTTAAATCAAATGGAACTTCCTATTTTATTGTAGGATAAGTTTACAGAACATTTTGGGGGTGGGCAACCGCCTCCCTTCATTATGTGTACTGTAACACTTCCATTTTACATTCAGTGTTGATTAAATTGTTAAGTTCACCAACCGCTGATTTAACTGGCACAATGCAGGTCATATACAAGTTAATGAACTCTGCAGGTTCAAATGGGCTGGACTAACTGGTGTAAAATGGAATGTTTCTAAAAGAGATTACAATAGGAATTTCTAAATGTATTATCAATATAGTTCAGTTTGCATTGTAACTAAAAGATTACAACTATCATGGTTAACATTATTTTCATATACAATTGGAAGAAGGGTGTCTGTGCTGTGTGTTATTGCTTGTACCACACAATAAGCATAAAATGTATCCACTGGGTACATTGATAAATCCAAATGAAAGAAGGGAACAGCGTGTAATTGAATTAATAGTAATGTAAATACACCATCTTTAAAGGGGAACTATAGTCAGATTATATCTTTACATATGTAGTACTATACCTTAGTGAGAAGCATTTCTCCCCAGTAGTTGTTTCATGTAACGCAGAATGATTGAGTAGGCAGCACTGATAAACTCCTGCACCAGAAAATGTGTATGTGACATGTACTGGCCAGTTTTACATGAAAAGGTTCCCTACTTACTATTTAGCACATGAGCACAAGTTACCTTTTTCTCTGTAATCTCCTGTAAACAAGCTTAATTTATGTGTTCAAAAGGTCAGCACACTGCTTAACCAATAGCAGTCAGGCAGCTCTTTCTTCTCATGTTGCTTGATTTGCAGAACAGAAAGAGGAGGGAGAGTGGGGGGAGGAAAATGCCAGCACTCATGAAAACTAATTAAGGAAAGCAAACTGCAAGTATTATTTCTTCCCTAAACTTTTTTAACTATTTGTGTCAGCAATTGGCTTAGTATAAAGGAGTTTTATATGTATGTGTGCAGTTACAGTATATCAGCACTATAGTGCCCCTTTAAAGTAAACTTCATCATGAGATGTTTTGGTCTAAGTGAGCCCCTTCTCAAAGAAATTTTATATATATATATATATATATATATATATATATAAAGAGAGAGAGAGAGAGAGAGAGAGAGAGAGAGATAGTATGGGCCATGGGGATATACAGTATATCCTCCATTCATTAAACTTGGAAAAGCCAGATTTCACCTTTCCTGAGTGTATCCCGAGAACATCTTGGCTGTCGATATCGATATCTTTGTTCGATAGTTACTGACCTAAACTTTGCAATCATGTTTTTCAATCCAATTTTTCGATGGAAAGGAAGCCATACCGATGGAAAGGAAGGTAGTAGGGCTACCTTTTTATTGAAAAATTGAGATAAAAAAAACTTGATCACAAGTTTCTGTCAGTAAATATCGAACAAAAAATCTTGCAATATTTATTTTGAGAAACTTCCGAGATCTCGAAGGAATAAACTCGGAGAAGCGAAATCGGGATTTTCCGAGTTTAATAAATCTCGCATTAAGGGGGTTATTCACTAAAGTCCAAATTGTTGTGTATAGGTGCAAATTCGCCCGATAAAGACAGTCGCAATAGGCTGCTACTGTCGAGTCTTTATAATGAGAATATTGTTGCAGTCACAACTTTATAATGGCAAAATTGTCACAATCTTAACATTAAAAATTGTCACGACTTTACAATGGGGAAATTGTTGCAGATTTGCTAGGGGAATCCTCTATTTGCGAATTCGACAGTCGAATTCGCACCTTAGTGAATAACACCCTTTAAATGTGCTGACATACACAATGTCTATTATATCTTTATGGCATTCAGCCATAGTAGATACTGAGATGCTGAAACAGTTAAACAGTCATGTCACATTCACCTTTGCTTTATCCAGGAGCTAGCCGGGAAGAGCTCCAGCAGACCCAAAACAACTCGTGCAATACAAATAAATCCAGGCTGCTCACCCTGTTATATCTTGTCCTTCTCCTTTAAATGGTTCTCCATACACCTCCCTTCGTTGGTCCATCTTTGCCCTGCCATGAGCTCACTTCCATTAGTACATTTCATGGTTTGTTGTTTATTTGTGGTTCTTATGTCTAGAAATGTATCATTTATTCATATTAATACATACATATACTGTACTTGCTTATACAAAGAATTACTAATAATATAAATCAGCAGCAGCCATGCCACAATTGTATGCTATCAACAAATAATAAACACATTTCCCTGTGGCATTCAAACTAATTGTTTAAATAAGCCATACAAGAAATATCTTCTGTAAAAGGAAAATACTGTATATCACAATGTGATATATTATATATATTAAAGAGACCCAATTCTTTATGAAGGTGTTTGATATTCCCATATTTTTATCTTGTAACTGTAGTTGGGGTTGCAATTGCTGTCAAATTATCTTTGCTTTTCAGGCTAGTGATACTGTGACAGACAATGAAGGTAGATACCTAAAATGAATATACAGCATTAATAGTGTTATATACAACATTACAGCAATACATGTTCTTAATACCCAACACTTTCACTTTATATCAAGTTTAATATGCACAACTCAGGACATTAAGCAAGGATAACTGTACTCTGTGGTAATTTTAACAAAGTAATCTGTTCACTTGTAGATGGTTACTATAAAAATCACTTGCATTTGTAGCTTTATACTTTCTGCTTTTAAAATAAGATATTAATGATGTCAGGTGTGCCAGACAGAGTCTTCTCTTTATCTGCATGGCTGCATAACGTATACACAGTACATGACTTTTTCTTAATTGAAAAATGGTTATCGCAGAATATTTTCTTTCATAGGAAGAATTGCTTGGATTGTTCATGCACTCATGTATATTTCAATACAAGATGTAGTACAATAGTAACTATATCTTCCATCAAATTAACTCTGTGTGAGTACTTCTCATTTAATGACACCCCTAATGTGTCTAGCTTTGCTGAGTGGTGTAACATAAGGCTGTCTATTATTTTAAAAATTATCTATGAAAACAAAACAGGAAAAGAAAACATACCGTATATTTCTTAAAATACCAAATCAAGTTCCAATTCTCCAAGAAAAACAACCTTTCTGATTATTATAATACCCAATTAAAACATAGAAAACATCAAGTGCACCAGCTAAACATACACCATTAAAAATGAGCATAGTAAAATCTAAAAAGAAAATAATATGCTCATAGCAGGTTCCCTACTAGCTAAGCAGGTAAACACATAAAATTGCATATATTTAGGATGGGATAATTATGATAAAAATTACACTACAGCCATTGTTAGAACATGAAGCAACATTCGTTAAAGGTTCTTTCATCCTGACATTTTAGGCACACATCTGGAAACCGTCTATTGCTACTATTGCCCTCAAATGTAATAAATACAACAGAGTGTGAGGTCTCTATTAACCTACATATATGATTAAAGGATTGAACACAAAATTAAAAGAGTACCTTTTTTATAGAACAGAATCAGAAATAGTAACACTACCCAAACATAGGAAGACTTCTGATGACACCTAATATCTTGTTATTAAATGTAGACAAAACTGTATGCAAGGATTTTACCTTCTAGATTAATTATTTTCAATCAAGTCATTGACTGACAGGTAGCCATAAAATTCCTTATTATCAGTGGGCCACATCAGAACCCTTACAAGTGAAGCAAAGAAATCTAGATTGAGCTCTAAAATCATTCAATTTATTCCTGTACATCGCTTTGTTCTATGATAGAAACACAACAACAGGAAGCTTAGATTGTAGATCCATCATTCAAATTCCAGATGTGTTGTAATATGGGAATCTGAATTGAAGAACTCAATCACAACTCCCCTCTTCCTCTGTCTCTCCAGAATGACTAGGAGCCAGGTGGATAGGCTACAGGGAAGTAGGTTGCAGCACTGGGGTAAGTTTTACTTATGTTCTGATGTTAACGTTATCTCCCTTGCATCCTCTGAAGTGGCTGTGATGAGTGACATTATATTCTAATATATCTGCCATGGTAAGTACGTCTGGTTTCTTCTCCAGGACATTTTACGTCACAAATGTTTTGACACAGAGATGTCTACTCTATTAATTTCTGGACTAATAGAAACTTTGGGTTTAACTCTTTAGTCTTCTTCAAAAATACAAGGAAAGAATAGGTCTATTTCCAGAAGATGTTGTGAATGCTCTATCACACTTATTTAAGAGCCATTAAATCAATAGACCTACTGACATTCTAAATGCCAACCAGCCTAAGCTGATTTAAATAAGGGGCAAAATGCTTTGCTGCTTTTTACCTGGCACGTGTTCTTCTGGCATTAAATTATACACTATGAAAAAAAACCCTGTGTTTTTGCTTATACATCTGTTCACCATAAGTTATGTCATGCCACTGTGCTCATTGCTGGAAAGCTAAGGGAAAGCAATTTTAATTGGTCTTATCACTTCCTGCTGTGTCTTGTCACACTAGATTATGGCTTCCTGACAAAGAAATGAGAGATTTAAATGAAATTTGCATTCCCGAGCCTACTGAAAAATAGTCAACTTTCTGTTAATGTTACAGCATGTTCATTTATACAAGAGCAACTTATAATTTCATTCTTAATTCAAGAGATAGCGACATATCTCCTATATACTGCAGTGTGCCACATTTTATCATCAAGCAAGGCAAATTCCTAAGATTCTATTTTTGGAGTTTCTGTGCTACAGACAATAGTTCCTCATGCTGTCATTATCTTATTAACTTGCTTAATTCAGCCAAGACCCTGAGTTGGTTTTTGGACTAAAAAGATCTTTTCATAGTGAGTTTATACTTGAAAACGGCTTTATTAGCTTGCATTGTTCAAAGGCGTAGCAAATGGCAAATTAAAAACCAAGGAAGACAAATGATTTTAAAGCAAATAAGCAATGGTTTATAAAACCCTGTACAGATTACTGTATGGAAACATGAGCTGTAACACAATAGTTCAATGCTTTTTTTAACCACATGTTGTTTCAGTACACCTTCTTGTATCTACATCAGAATCCCCACTAAATTCTTCATTTAGAACGCTGTAATCTTGCCTGCTTTTTTACGCAAAATGAAACCACACCTACAAGGTGTACAGAATTTCAGTCTTTTGCATGGCACAGCTGGCTTATTCAATGCACTTGCTTCCTAGCTTAAAGCTTGAGCAGCCCCTCTCGCCCCCGCAATGTGCCACCCCCACAGTCTGACGTCACTTGATCTGGCTGTCCCCTGCTCCTGCTGCTGTGATTCTAACAGCCGTTCTGAGATGCTTTACTTAATCCTCAGAACATTTTTCATTTAACTATGCTGCTTTTTTTTCTGGGGTCTCCTCACACTCCCACATTCCAAGTCTCCATCTCATTTTCTGTATTATTCTTTTCATTACATTGTGCAGTCATTCTTCTCTGCAGTAACACTGACGGACTACTATTAACATGTTCTGTTAACATCCATTCACTGCATGGAAAAGAATAAATAGCTTCAGTAAATCAGGTGCATTTGCATCAGTGCTTATCATCAATTACACATGAAAGCTACCACAATATGTTTGTCTTTTTTTGTTTCAAGGAAAATATCTGATTACAGAGCATATCTCCCCATGTGTTTACTTATGAGAACTCTGCAAATACTAATCCCAAACATCAGCACCTGCAGAAAATAGAGTTATCAAGTGTGTCACAGTAGGATGCTCATAGTAGCCCTATGGTAATGATATATATCATTAGAGTATCATTAGAATGAATATATTCATTGTCATGACCCCAACTCTAATACAGACCCCCAGGTTGTTCTGGTTCTGGGTGCTCTAATGTTTCTGACTGTCTCTGTGGAGTGGGAGTAGCTCTAAGTTATAATGCTGCCTTTTGCAATTGTTCTTTAGTTTATAAATGGCATAAAGATAAAATAGCTATGGAAACGGGTATTTTGTAAGTAACCTAAGCCGTGCAGCAGGTAACAGCTATATGCTGGTCCCAAGCCTGGATAAATGGGGAGGGGTGGATGTTGTCTCTGCAGAGAGAAGGTTACCAGGGGTCTGCTATGTTAACTAGGTAGTCCAGATAACAATTTGACTAATTCAAGTCTAGTAGACATAAGAAACCTTTGCATGATGCCATTGGAAGAAAACGTAAGAGATTATGCAGGGGACATGTTGTTGCTTCTGACCTACCCTAAATAGGTCTTTAAGTGTTGCTGCTTGTATTAAATATTCTAGTAAATATTCAGGGAACCAGATTGTTTCAGCTAAATAGGTAAACTATGTACATACAGAGCTCAAAGAAGCTTGACCTCAGCACAGAATTTATTAGGTATCAGGTTTGCTACTTTCCACTTCTGAATTCTCAGTGGTTATATGAATTCCTTCCTGCAGGCTTTCTTTATAGGGCATGCACATCTCTCAGTAGTTTCTGGACTAGAGCAACACACAGAGTTCTAACGAATGTAAATTCCCAAGAAGATAGTCATCAACTGTCCGGATTTTTTTTTAGTTTTTTAAATGGCTTACTTTTCAGTCAAAATATATGTAGATGTATGAAATGATATAGTCCCACAATGAGAATCAACAAAGTAACTGGGTGTGTATTTACTATAGTTTGGTAACCAATAACATCTAACTAGTGGCCCAAATTGACTACATTAGATAAAAATGTGCATTGTTCCCCCCTATAGATTTAGAATACTTGAGTACCATTGAACCTTGTTCTGGAACTGCTTGTATTGTATTAGAAATTCTCATTCTCATTCTGCACTTTACCCTTTCTAAGCCAAGCTCTGAAGTCTTTACTAACATTGAAAATCCCAAGCATGCTACAGTGTTTAATCTCAAAGTGTATTGAGATTGTAACAGGTATGTCCAGTTACAACCTGTCTGGTCATTCCTACTGCCTCACTAGGCATGACATCATCCTCAATGAACATAGCAAACCTGCCAACATCAAGCCCATCAAATTAAATATATTCTTTTATTATTGTTAAAGTGCCTTTAATGCTCATTGCATAGACCGTTTCATCCCCGTGCATTGTAAATGTGTGATCTCAACAATAATGAAGCAAGAACTTCCAAAAGAAAATCATGCGCTGAAGAGAAATTGCATGGAATAACTGAATTGAAACTGGAACAGGCTTTTTTTTTTCTAACATGAACACAGTGAGTGCAAGATTCATAAGCACATACATGATTAATAAGCAAGAGAAGTAAGTGCAACGCTCATACAAAATTAATGCTATATGCAGTTCTTGTTTGTTATTTCAGAATTCCAGAATTATATTTATAGAACGTAGTTTCAAATCTATGTATTGTCAAATTATTATTTAAAAATGCTGTCCAAATAGTTAAACTAAAAAATAGAAACTTAACAATGTCAATAATATTATTCTGTCCTCTAAAATAGTTTCTTGAATCTTGTCCTTAAGTAAAAAGTCAAGTGAGAAAAATACCAATATCATACAGAGGCGAATTTATCTTAGAGTTTAAAACAAATCTGTTTAAAGGGGGTTGCTCTATGTCTGGGACAGATTCTGGGATCCTGTGATTCAGGGGACCAGCATTCCCAAGACTCACAATTTTTAACATTGAAAAATCTTTAGATGTGTTTATTTCCTTCTAGAGAGAGTGGTGTGCATTTATTTTCCAGGAAATCCTAGTATAGTAAAGCATAGATGTAGTATTAAGGTATTAGCAAGGTTAATTACATTCTTATGAACAAGTGCATTTTATGGTCTTGTGGACCCTTTAGGAATGTTATAAAATCCAAATAAACCAAAAAAATAAAATTTACCCATATGCATTTATACCCAATATGTATTTAATTTGTGCTTCAAAATTGTCTATTTTTTTTTAGGATTTTCTTTCCAGGGCACTAAAGTTCCTACTTAATGAGATTGGGAGACTGTTTACCCAGCAGCTAGGAGATGACTGCAATTAGCAAAGTTAAAAAACAAAGCAATAAAAAGCAGGAACTCAAGTTCTTAGTAGGAATAACCACCATAACAATCCAAAAATGTTTTTTTCTTTTTGTTGCTTTAGCAGTACTTTAACATTAGTTCAGAATGCAAATGTGACTAAAATAAAGTGCTGGCTTTAGAAGGAATAGTAAAAGCATAACGCACCATAATTTGTGGTATACAAGTATATGCAAAACAAAGACCTAAAACATCTCTGTACTACAAACCCCAAAATCAGAAAAGTTGGCACGTTGTGTAAATCGTAAAAAAAAACAGAATA
>WMED01003545.1:0-22004 GCA_019650415.1 Pipa parva
TCATCTTTTTAAGTGGTGGAACTTGCACTATTGGTGACTGACTAAATACTTTTTTCCACCGCTGAACATACAATAATGTGCATAAAATGCAGTCATGTTTAGACCAAATACTTCTGTAATGTATTTTAGATTCTTTTCCTCTACACCCAATTACAAAATCACCTTAAATAATTTCAATAAGACAGAAATAAAGAAAGAAATATGTAAAGGGACATAGGTTAACATATGAATTAGTTCAAGGGTCCCCAAACTATGGCCTGCGGGCCACATCCGGCCCCCTGAGGCCTTTTACCTGGTCCCCGTTGCCAGGGCTGGCACTAGGAGTAGAGGCAGGTGCAGTAGGGGGCACAATCTTGGTGCTCGCCCCCCTCCTTTTCCCTATCTACCTTGTAACCGACCCAGCTCTGTCTGTTGTAAGGCTTACGGCGCTTATCTTTGCCTACCCCGGCGCATCAAGATGATGCTATCAAGAAGCGGCGGGGGAGGAAATGAGGAGCGCCGTAACAGTCATATAATACAGAAGGAGCTGAGCAGGGGAAGAGGTAGGCAAAAGGGAACAAACAGGGAAGGCGAATGGGAAAAGGGAGGGGCAATCACCAGAATAGTGCTCCCCCTTCAGAGGCCTTGACGCAGGGAGGGGGTGAAAATAGGATTTTGGATAAGATTTGTTTAACCCCCTCTCTACTCCATGTCCTCTGAAGGGGGGTGAACAATGTGGGAAGGGGGTTATGGAGCAAGCAGTACAGTGTGGGAGGGGTAATGTAGCGGAAAGCAGCTCAGTATGGGAGGGGGGTTGTGGGGGTAAGCAGCACAGTGTGGGAGGGGGATTGTGGCGGAAAGCAGCACAGTATGGGAGGGGGGTTGTGGTGAAAAGCAGCAAAGTGTATTTTAAATATTGTATTTGTTCCCATTTTGTTTTTGTTTTTTTTTACTTTAAATTAGAATTAAAAAGTCAAAAAATAAAAAAACAAGTGTTAAAATACTTACTTTATCTTGAGCCGATTGATTACAATCAAAGCATGAGCTGTGCTGTAATTAGCCGGCTCCCAATGCTTCCCCCGACTCTTCTTCACAGTGCTTGCTGACTGTCCTTGTTACACCTCGGATGTTTCAGGGCTTAAACATCATCACATTCAGTGTGGGTGCCAATGAGAACGTTCCCCACAATGAGCGTGATGATATATGATGGGTAAGGAGAAGAAGGAGCTGCGTGCTGGCATCTGTGTCAGCCAGCGCGCTGTGCGGGAGGCGTCGGGGGAATCATCGGGAGCCAGCTAATTATAGCACAGCTCATGCTGTGACTGTAATCAATCAGCTCAGTATAAGGTAAGTATTTTAACATTTGTTTTTTATTTTTTGACTTTAGGTCTCCTTTAAAATAAGATATGTGCAGTGTGCATAGGGATTTTCATAGGTTTTTTTTTTTAAAGTTCGGCCCTCCGCCAGTCTGAGGGACAGTGAACTGGCCCCTTCGTGTAAAAAGTTTGGGGACCCCTGAATTAGTTTAACAAATGTTGGATTTTGAAGGACTGCAGAAATTGTATATACAGAAATAAAGTGGTCTGAAGACTATTTTCTACTTTTGGCTAGATAAAAATATGAATAATAACTTTTTGTCACTGACAGTTAACATTGCGACTGTTAAATCAGCTGCAGTTGGTGATGAACTTTAAAATCAAACTGTTTCTATAATCCCTTAATAAATATTTGTTATGCAATATTTGCAATATTGCTAAACAAGCTCAGTTACAAGCAGATCCTTCAGTATAAAGTTATACATATTTATTTAGGGAGAAATAGAGCACATTTAATATTCTCAAAATGAGCCCCAGGCTTCCTTTAGTCTTGCTAGCAGGGCCCTTCCATCCAATCTCTTATATGTAGCACATACAGTACTTTTGTACGTTAAAACAACAAAAATATTAGGATGTCTGGAGTTTCTTGAAATAAAATAACAATTTGTGTAATCTCTGGTTTATTGTTTAGCAGCACTATAAACATAACCACTATCCCTAAGGTGAATCTTTCATGGGAACTAGAAATAAAAGGCATTCAATATCAAAAAGAGGATCTCATGTGCTAAAGAAATAGGCTAGAAGCTGGACAGGGCTTAGGTGTTTTTATACTCTATCAGGCAGGGGATTCCCATAGGAGGGCTAGGAATGTAAAAAGGGACAAATGATACACTAATTTGCAAACAATAGATTTATTGCACATCTAACTAAAAAAATTTATTGGCAATTTAATAAACAATGTGGAAATTCAAAGGTCTAGCATGAAACTTAGGCATGTGTTCCACTTAATAATGAAGGACTCTCATCGAGATGTTATAATATCAGCGCTGTATGAAGAGAAAGAGAAGACAATATGACCAAGGGAAGACCTGGTTTCTGTTTTAGCAGTCTCATATTGCTTAATGACTCAGTTACATTCTTTTCTGTATAACAGAATTATACAATAATCCCCCTGCAAGCTATGGGGCTAAGCTTATTGACACAGCATTTGCAATTACAAACCTTGCATAGGTGACAGGTGGATGCAGTGTCCACCACAGGCCCCATAACAAAAGCTGTGCTGGGGCCCTTCTCCCCACTGATAGGGGGGCCACTGCTGACTTAGGTTGCAGCTTGCAGTGAGCTGGTCACTAAAATAGAAAGCAGTTAGAGGAAGCATCTCTATGCTCTCTATTGTCAAGAACCCAATAGCAGCTACTTCCCCAGCCTTTACTATATGTACACCTCCTGATAAGAGAGGACATGTGTAAAGAAACCAAATAATAATTTTAAGAAAAAAACAAAACATTTCTTCAATGACAAAAAAACAGTACAGTTAAAAGATGTATGCAAATGGAAATAGGATTATTTTAAAATAGATTTGGATGACATAGATCCAGGCAATGTTCAGTTAATAAATATTGTCTGAGATGATCTATGGCAAGTGAATTCTACATCTGTTTAGTGACTCTGAACTTTGTTCACAGGTGCACAATTTCTTTTTCTATACTTATGTTCCATTGAAGCTGCTTGATTACGATATTGCTTTTTTGTACATCTTATATTCGTGGTGCAGAAGATTTTGTGATTCTACACTTTGATCACATAAGTAGCTTCATCAGGCAGCTGATTTATGAGTAGCTATTGTTTTTGATGAGTTCATATTGCATAGCATATTAGTTGTACTTTATGGCTGATTTGTGATTACACTTTTTGATGGATTTACAGTGAAACTTTGCAGTATCCTCCCAAAATTGACAGAATATACATATTGCTGTTTGTGTTCAGAAATCAAACTCATGTATGGGAATATGAATCATTGAAACAAACTTCTATTTACAAGACAAACAAATTGATCAGAATACATAATGAGTTCATACCAGAACTGAATTTCTAAAAGAATTGAAGACCCCCTCCCTCCATGAAAAATGCCAGATTTACTTTAATATAAAGGTGAAGTTATTGTAGCACCAGTATTGCTACTGGTAAATTAGAAAGTCATGTGACCTAAAGCCAATTCAAGCTGGGTCAGAAACCCAGCTTGACCCAGCTGAAATCCAACCTTGGTCCATACCTTAATAATTCCTAAATCCCAAGTATTCTTTGAAACTGAAGAAGATACTTCGAAACATTTTCACTTTATTCAAACTCATTGGTTTACTATTGTGAAGTGTGAACATATCAAAAGTGCTGAAAGAAACAGCTATTGCACATATTTTGTTCAATTACCATATTTTTCACTCCATAAGACACAGTTTTTTTCCCCAAAAAGTGGGGAAATATACTTGTGGGTCTTATGGAGCGAATGTTCCTGAATTCCCCCCTGCAGCACAGCACCAAGGTGTATATGCGTGTCCTGGCCATGCAATACATACCTGACGCTTAGCCTAAGCATCCCCAGGACTAGGGGTGACGAGGGGGCCCTAAATGATGACATGTATGTACAACACACGGTATGGTACAAACACATCATAACATCATCATTTTGGGCCCCCCCTCACCTAACGATGCAATCTCATCCTTCCCATATAAAATAATAAGAACTTACAGTCAGACTGTCAGATGCGGTCCTTCAAGGATGAGAACTACCTCACACCTATGGTCCAATGAAACCTGTACCGTATACCTATACTTCAATAAAAGGGTTTTATACTAGAATCTGCAAAAAGCACGTGTGCATACTCTTCTCTTCAATATTCTACTTATCCTGTATATTGATGTGTTGCCTAACATCCAAGAATCTTTCACCACCTCTAAGTGAATTGCTTTGCACCACAAAAAATTCCTTTAAGTCTGTGGAAAAACTACCATTCATAGATATTGTGCTCCATCAACCTGAACATCAAGGAGTGAACCAGTGACAGATGTTACAAGCCCTTCAGCTCCTGAACACCAGCTTTGTTGCCTTAAAACAATATGTACAGTGGCCGCCAAAGCTGATTGCAAGCTGCAGTCAAAGCGTTATGATATAGAGAGCCTCCTACACATATAACCCTACATTACTCTAGGGATCCTCAGTCATACCATATTTTTGTGACCAAGGTACAATATAGTTCTACCTGCAATTTACAAGCTTTCTGACTAAATTATCTAATGAGGTAAAACATCATTGCTCTACTTACAAAAGACACACTTGCCTGAACTTCATTGCAGTGATAAAAGGAAATTTCAATTGTTGATTACTTCACTTTGTCTTCTTCTTCCTGTTACAGAAGGATTTTTTTATGCACTGGGCAATTCAGCAGAGTACCCTCCCAACTGCTCTGAATTTGACAAGGCAACAGAACTGTAGTCAGTTATGGTACTAAGCTCCTGTCCCTAGCGTCAGAGGGGTGCTGGAACAATAAATCACATCTTGCTTCCTTCTATCAAGGACATATAGACAAACCTAAGGATGAGTTAACCTGTGATTAGGTGCACCTATAATATGCTTCCTTCTATCAAGGACATATAGACAAACCCAAGGATGAGTTAACCTGTGATTAGGTGAACCTATAGTAAGATTTAAAATAAAATAATGGGTAGCGATGTCCTTTAACTGATATGCATGGTTGTATCTTCAAGCACTGATTTATTGTAGAAGAAATGAAAATAAAAGAAATGGTTAAATCACCATGCACAGTTTTATTTATTTATTTATTTTCTTATATTTTGAAAGAGATAAAAAATAAAAGCAGATTTTAGCCTGATCATATAAACTGTGATTTTATCAAAGAATTACGATTTCTATTAACTTCAAAGTTGTACATCATTATCTTTTTTTCTTAGCAAAACATTTATAGTTCTTCTGAGTAATCTAGCTCAATGCTGCAGATATCCTTCAATTTAAATGTAATTTATGCTCTGGATAAAATGTGGCATTTATAGTACCAGACAAAGTGGGTAAAAAGAAATTCAGTAATCCATTATCTAGTGACAACAAATACTTTTATGGTCTGTGCATTGGATCCTACTGCTTTGACTGATGAAAGACCAGCTTGAGAACCAATCAGATTATGCTAATATCATATATTAAAAAGAGAGAGAGGGAGAAACATGTGTTGCTGTGATTGCATTAGGAAAATGTGATGGTTTCTGGAAGAGGATAGAATCAGTTAATATCAGAAAAACACAGATAAAGTACAGTCATCTATCTATCTACATTAAGCTGTTGTAAAGCCATTTTCTCATCAATGCCTAGACAGTTTATAAATATTTAAAGGATACCATCATCCCTAAATATTTCTGTTTTAAACATTCCCATTCCATTTGCTATACTTTTTAGTGCAGCATTGTACTGTTGTTGTTTTTTTTATCACTGAAGATATATAGTCAACATAAAATTCAAATTCTGTGCCCAGCGCTAGGCTGCACTGGTTAAAAAATACATTTTATTTACAAATAGGTACTTACAACACAGTGCAGATAATATAATAGATTCATATAGCTTTGCTTTAATACCCAAAAATGTTATAGAAAGACACTATCCACATAGTGCCCCACCTGAGGGGATGGTGTTCATCTTTCTTCCTTTGGAGACTATTATTTAATTACTCCTTGTTAGGCAGAGCTAGTTGCTGGACTAAACCCTCTTCCTCTGGCTCATTTGGGCTTCAAAAGGCTCAGAGAACTTCCTGATGGGGATTTAATATGTTTCTCCATAAACCAATAAAGAAAAATCAAGCCTGAGCCTAACTAGGTAATGCCATTCTTATCTGGTACAGGGGAGATCCTGTTACACAGCAGGGGCAGGTTTTTTAAGAGAGACTTCATAAATCTTTTATGTTTCCCCCTTCAAGGAATTTTTACAAAATAACTGTCTCTAAAGTAGAGTTAACGCCACTTAATTAGTCCACCTTTTCTGAGCCATATAATTTTGGAGATGCAACTTTTTTACTTTATGCCCATTGGATCTGGCACAATAATACTTGGGTTATGTTTATATTTGAGCCACAAATTTATACTAAACCATAATCAGATGGATAAGCCTCCTGACACGCTTGGTGTTGTGTGCTCAGAATTCTGGATGATAACCCTTTAAATATAAATCAGTAATTTCTACATTTCCTGAAAAATTAAAATAAAGAGGCAAAACAGCATTTTTCTGAAAAATCAATATTAGAATCCCCCAGTAACTCCTGAACAGACAGATGCTGTAGAACAGGGAAACAGGGGCCTGCAAATGACAGAGCAAAGCCATTCCCAAGAGGCACCACATTCAAATACAAAGAAGCATAGTGTTTATTATTCAACAATATAGGGGACAAAGTCAAGATGTTATACATAACTAGTGTTTGCTTAATCAACGCCCACACTGTGTCTGAGTCACCAGGATAAATAGTATAGTCCACAAATTCCACATACATAATCAAATTCTGGAAAATAACCAGGCACTCCTACTCCAGAGTTCACCAGTTATAGCCAGTGTGAAGCGCCCCCTAGTGTTTTCCAGAAGAATATCTTTAGAAAGATAGTGTATACATTCTGAAAAAACTCACCAAGTACTTCTCAGCAGTGTCATGAGAATTGATGCAGAACCCAGAAGCACTGGGCCAGGAAGGAACACAGCACTTATTGGTATCCACTGAGTGCTGGCATGACCATAAGCAGTGCAGGAGCGTGGCGCTGCTCATGACAAACAGGAAGGCAGTGAAGCAGAATTACAAAGCTATAAGGCTCAAAAAAATTATGTAAAGAAAGAAATAAAAGCAGCTAAGCAGAGTAAGAAAGACAAATTGTAATTATTTAATAGCTGGCAGAGTAGATAATCTCTGAATATAAAGTGAATTTCCTACTGTAGCTGTCAACAGTTACCAATGCTCGAGTTTTATTAGAGTAAACATTAATAGATACAAGTGACCTGTTAAATTATTCCATTGTGGAGTAACAGACAAACATATCTTTTATTAAACTCCAATGGAACTACAGCAAATCAGTTAGTACACTTTGGTAGTCAGTTATGAAGAGCCAGTGATGATATAGTATCTAGATCTCTAGCTTGTACACGAATATCATGCCATAATAGGTAGCTAATATTAATCACTAAAAACAGAAGAATACGGCAGAAACAATTAATATATAAAAAAAACCACACTGTTAAGAAAAAGAAAGCACACGACTTGATTACATAGCCAATGCTTTAAAAATAAAAAAACTACAAAAATGTCCATGAAATAAATCTATCTGACTCATAATAACCACAAAGATTCCAACAACTGGTTATGTTTATGCTAAAACATTTAATGCTTTATTCTTGTTCTGGATCATTTATCCTAATTGCAACTGTACCATTCCAGTGGATTAAGGCTTGGCAGTACTTCATGAGTTTTGCATACATTCTGGACATGAGAGAAATGAGCAGCAACGTCTAGAAAGGGCTTAATTTTGAGGGATGGCAAATTGAAAAAGAGCTGACTTTCTGTTAATGTTGTTTCTGCTTTTCCCTATGTAAAATACACATTAAATTGATTTTTTTATAGTTAGAGGCTATAACTTGGTAGCACAGAATTTTACCACTATTAAGGCAAATCATTTTAACACATCAGTTAAAGGAACTGCCATATCTGCAATTGATTGACACATGTGAAAGTGTTAGACATTGCCTCATAGGATTTGCATTCTACTTTTCAGTGAGGAGATGGCACCAGCAAGAGCAGAATTGGAAGGGAAGTTTTAAAAGAAACATTGGAACCCAGTGGATAACTGGATTTGAATTTGTAAATGTGTGTGTTTGGTTCATTAATCTGTCATTTTAAAATCCTTCAAATGGTATTTATAGTGCACCTGTCTTTTTTTCCCCCCAATTCTAATGATCTTTGAAAATGACCTGTAAGTCATGTTTTTGTAATTGTCAGTGGCTTTTGTTTGTGTAAAAAACATACCTGATTTCTCTTGTGTAGGGTCTGATCTGACAGAATTTTAGGCTGCAAATTTTAAAGCAATGCTGCACAACTGCTTACATGCATGAGGCACGCATGAGGCACGCATGAGGCACGCATGATGCACAATGAAACTATGTTAATCTCATTTCAGGTTAGCACAGCAGTATGTAGATTATTTTTTGTGTTTCATTTAAAAGGGATGAGGTGGAAACCCTATAATACTTCACTACTGCATTACCTTTAGAAAAGGGTAAACTTATAAAATATGCCTAATGTACTATAATTCTATACCAGTGGTGGCAAGTGCCAAAAAAGTGACGTCACTCACTAGCGCCGTCCCCTGAAGTGCTGGTGCTGATGAGTGATGTCATCACTCCTGTGTTGGGGGAGGAGTGCTCCACAGTGAGCGAGCGCTCCTTCAGCGTAGACCGTGGATCTGGCCTGAAAACTGTAAGATAAGGTCCGCGGACTGCACTGAAGGCAGCGGTGGCGACGGCGCGGGTGCCCACAGAGAGGGCTCTACATGCCATAGGTTCGCCATTCTTGTTCTGTACTATATTTTATTCAGAAATGCAGGCTTCAACACTGAGGGCCTTATTAGCTAAAGTCTGAATTCACAAATTCACTTCTCCTTAGTCATGAAACACCACATATACTTTACAAACAAACAGAAATCGATGAACCCTATCGGGGGCACTGTGTGGCATAGTCAGTCAAATGGAAGTAGGATGCAAAGTCATGTGAATTAGGGGGGGAATTCACCATAGTGCGAAGTGAGCTCTGGATCCTTCGGCTCACTTCGCACAGAATGTTATGCGCTCGTTGATGTCCTGCATGCGGACATCAGTGAATTGTCATTTTTAATTATTGAGGAAAATGGAACAGCCTGGGACAGGAATTTACAGGAATTTAAAGGGTAGAAGCTGCACTTACTTTGACAGCCTAAAAAGGTTTTTTAATTACAGAAACCACTGACAAAAATTACAAAAACATAACTTTGTTATATACAGTATAACTAGGTAACTTTGTAAGATCTTTAGAATGGTGAAAACACACAGGTGTTACTATCACTTTCAGTATTGTTGGATGTATATTATCTGAAATGCACCATTAAAAAACATGTATAGCTATTTCTTGGATCCTCTATAAGAACATCTGCTGATTAGTTCATATAAAACCATGCCTTTCTCAGTTTATGAAAACATAAAACTGTTTTGTGCATTATTTCATATTTATTTGATTGTATTTTGTTATGAATTACAAATAAGCTTCTGACCTAACATGCTGCTTTTCTGTAGTATGTATTGCAGAAAGGACATTAGTTTCTCTGTTGGATTCTAACTAATATTTACATTCTGGTGTTTATGGGGTGAGAAATTACTACTTAGTGGTATAATCTTTATCTTCATGTCGGTAAACACTCTCATCTTCAGTACTCCAGTTTTTATATATGAAGCTCCATAATTATTAGTATGATGATTATGATATAAGTAACACCTGGAATATATTTAATGACTGCTGAGAAAGCAGCAACTACTGCCATCAATTCCTTAGGCCAAGGGTCAGCAAACGTTACTATCAAAATAGCCATTTTGCCCCCTCTTCCACTAAGGAAAAGTAGTCTGAGGCCGCAAAAAAACATAACAGCTTAGAAACTTTTAATCTTTTTTTAATTTTACCTGTTACATCAGAATATAACAAACAGAAGAAAACAATAACAAAAATAAAATAATATATAAATCAAAGTTACATTGTTAAATAACCTATATTGTTTTTTTCATTTGTCAATCAAGGCAGAAGGGAGCCACAACAAGGAGGCTGAAGAGCTACATGTGGCTCCAGAGCCGTGGTTTGCCTACCACTGCCTTAGGCTATAAATAAAGGGGTTGAGGATAGCATTTTCCTTTTCATCATTGATAAGCTCAGCCATGTATCAACTTCATTTGATGTTTTAGTGATAGAACAGTGGTACATTTATTGAATACCCACATGAAGGCTGGAATAAAGCATAGGAAAGTCTAATTTCGACTGTTGCTTCTGCTCTTAACTCTAACATATGGAGATAAGATTGCAGAATGGATATAAGGAGACTTCACATCATTAGATAGGATGATTTTTTTGTAGGGACAACACAGTTCCCAAAATGTTTTGGGTTAGCTGGGACTCATTTGGATCCTACCAGTATGAAAATATTAATTTCTTTACTTTACATTGCAAACTGTATATAGATGTGGTGAGCTGTCATTGTCTTTCACTCTGCAACTTCTAAAACCTAGTTTCTTTTTTCACCCTTTTCCTTTTAATGACATCTTTATTAAATCAGTCAAATTGAGCTGTAAATTGGTAGCACTAAATGTCCACATAAATTACTGATTTCACACTGAAAGACTATACTGTCTTATCAAACACTCATTGAGGCTTTATAGAGGTATGGCTGAGGAATATGTAGTGATAATATTTTGTGATATCAGTGCAGTATTGTGGGCACACTGTTAGCATACATATGTTTGTAAATCTTTTGAGAGAATGCTAGTAATTATTGAGCAAAGTGATTGTTTCAGTCATGCAGTATGAAAGCTGTGGAAATGTACCATCAGTACTGAAAGTCCCTTTAAACGAATCAAATTATATTACCATCTTGGTCACACAGTCATTTAAGATAACTCAAGATTACAATGTCAGTTTAAATGTAGTCCTAATTCATCATGCTACCCTGATGACAAAATACAGTAAGCTTTCATGCCTCATCCCTAAAAATATTCTAAAATGAACTACACTAAAAATTAAGCAACAATGTAAATCTACTTATTTTGTCCTTTTGGCATGTTGAAGAAACTAAAATAAAAAATTCAAAGAGAGACTATACCAATATTTAACCTCAGTAGCCCATAGGAGCAGTCTTGAATAAGGGGATTATGAAAGCTAGCTCTCCTTGTAGCTAAATAAAGTTTTAAGAGGAAAGAGATGCAGTAACCTAGTAACTGCATTTGATTTTGAGATATTTAAGTAAGACTAAGATAAATGGTTAATAAGTGTATATATCAATGTGTGAGTTGTCCCTGAGATGTGTAAATTCATGACAGTTGGACACTTTGCACTTCACATATTAAGACCAAACATTTACACATCCGTCATTTGTATTTGCTGTGAATATAGCAAAAACTTGAGTGTTCACCATGTTCTCAGGCTTACTGGTGTGAATGTGTGGATTTCACTTCACCAAAGTGTGATTTTGTTCTAAATGGTGACATTGTCATATCTAGAGATAATTCATACATACTTTTTATAATTAACATGAAAAAGACAGTTATGGTGGCGTTGTCTTCTAGAAATAGATCATTGTAAGAAGGACCTCACTACACTTCAACGTGTCTATTTATGAGGAATATGAGACAATGCTCCACCACTTACAAAGTCATATGTGACAATTCCCTTCATATTTACATACAAATTTTCCAGGGACATTTTCCGTAGACACCAAAGCAGGGGCACTATGGAAATACAAATTGACATTATCTGATTTAAAGTGCATTAGAAAACCATTTTTTTAGGTAAATAACAGACCTGTATAATTACTTTTAAAACTTAAAACCTGGCAATGGACCCTTCTGTTTTTCTAAGGAATATACATGATAAATGAAGGTTGAAAATGCTGGATCAGTAACATTTGTTATTACCGTAGATTTGGCTAAAATTTTCATGTATAGATTCATGTTTACATTTTTTCCTAGCCTCCTGCAATAACTGGACCTTTCTTTTTTTGAGGAAAGATAAGAAATAGAGAAATGATTAGCAATAATAGTATTTGTATAATTATTGTATGTGGTAGAAAAGATGTTTAGTTTGGATGGTCACCCATATTAGGAAAAGAGCATGTCTGCTGAAGCAGCATGGATCCTGTCACATGCAAAGCTCCAGTGTTATTCATTACTGAGCCTTCAGTTCAGGTTGCCTAACAGATTGTGTAAGGACAACATGAGCTACATTTGATCAGACAAAGTGTACCCACATATTGTAGCTCTGTGCTTATCTTGAATCTAGAGTAAAAATACTGTAATTATCCAGCTTGTTCCTGTAAACATTACATAACAATGCTTGCAGCAAGAATCCCTGTTACCCATCTCTTAGACCCTGTACTACAGAATGAATGTGATTCCACTTTCCCCATTTAAAAAAATGGGCCAAATGTTTAAAGACTGCCTGGGATAGAGAGTAGGCATAATAGCACCTGTGCACTGTGAAGGAAGCAAGGACTGTAACACATTTGCTACCATTAAAAATACATCATTCATGTTCCTTCCACATAACTGCACATAATGGATTCCATCACATGATGGCTGTATCCTTTTTATTATTATAGTCATGACCAATGACTTCTGTAAAATAAAAAAAAAAAAGTAAATTATAAAGGTTAACTCTAAAAAGACAAAAATCCTTTTGTCACGTGAAGGGAATGTGTGGATCTGTGGCTAGAGAATATTGTAACTGGTCTTTAGCATATTGTCACGGATCTCTTGGGGTTGAACTGTGAAGTGCAGGAAAGTGCAAGTACAGGAGGGTAATGGATTCTTCTTACCACAGTGGGGGTTGACATGGGATAACTCTGAGGTGTGGGGTCTAAGCTGCCCCTGGTCTTGACCTTTAAAACCCTGCAAGGGGGTAAGGCTTTTGTGACACAGTAATCCCAGTTCGTGGCCCTCAGGTCAACCCCCCACTGGTGGCAGCTGAAACATTTGAGGACTCTGGTAGAAACAGGAACTGCAGAACTACACCTCACTAGATCACTCGGAATGTAGGGTACCTTTAACCACAAAATAGCAAGACCAATCACTGTAGCTGTCAGACAAGAACAATACTGGAAAAAGACCTCAAGATCATGAAGATTTACCTTGAATGTGCTCTGGCAGGCTGGGCTGAAGAGATCACACTTGAGGGTCCGCAGGAAAAGCTGAAGCTGAAAGAAGATTTCTGAGAAGGCTCAATAAGCAGTGTTACAATGATCAGCAATTAAGATTTGACAACAATGCTAGAGCACTGTGTAATAATGCTCCTGCCTTTGTGAATTTGGTGCCATGCATGATGTCAGCAGCTCCGGATTTTCTGGCAACCTGGAAGTGCTGGGTGTAGCAATCAGAAGCCAGCAGAGCAAGAGTGGCATTGCAGCTAGCAAGCACCACTAGTGACACATTTGTGGAATCTGATGATAAAGATAATAGAATGCGACTCATTATCATCAGCAACCATTAGTTATATGATGTGTGCATATTTCTAGAGAGCTCACAATTAAATTTACTCTCATTATAGGTAATATAGAAGGGGCAATAGAGGATATTCACCTTTATGCCTACTTTAACAGGATGTGCATGGCATTGGCTTCTGACTGTGCAGCTCCTGAGTATTGGGAGCAGAAATCAAATTAAAATCTAAAATGTTTCTATTCCTAATACATTTAAATCTGTCACAAGAATATAACAGCTTTGTTTCGCCTTTTCTGAATTTCCAAATAGGATTTACTTCCTGTTCTATTTAATGTTGTGTTTGTTCCTTTTTTTCAGACAATTACTGTAACTTTTAATCGAAGCATAAACACGGTATGTAATTGCACAGAATATATTCACACGTTGAAGCCAAAGCAATAGCACGGTGTTTGAATTTATATCTTTATGACCTGACAAAAAAAAAACTATTTATCTCCAAACTATTGGCATTAGAAATTACTTCGTCAGGGCCGGGTAATGAAAAATACTACAAAATGTATTACTCTCTGACAGTGTAAGATAAAACGAAATATTGAATATAAATACATTTAACAGATGACTGTAAGTGATGGGAATTAAAATATCATTAACAGTTTTTGTTTTTATTTGACTTTTCTTTGATTTTGGCTATATGGAATTTATAATGGTATTCCTATAGCAGGATTTCTTCTATATTCCGTAGGACTAGATCAGAATGGACATTTTTACTGCGCTTTACCTCGTCCCTAAATCCTCTTCCTTTCCTTGTAAAGTGTTATCAGCATCAGTCATGTTCTTGCTGTTATGCTATTGTCAGAAATATATATCTCGTGTGTGTGACAGCAGGGTAGGATCTGATAGTACTGGTTTTGTAGCAAGACAAAAAACCTTTATGGAGGAGAACAGACAAAAATGAGGTTTATAAATCCACTTGGGGATGTAGTTGAGCAGTCTTTGTTAATTAACACTTTATGATACACTGCATGATAAGAATAAGTCCTCAGCATTCCAACACAAATTTTGGGGGATATTTACTAAAGGTGAAACACTTTTTTGACTATTTGATGTGATTGATATGGTATTTTATCAGTATCACCATTTTCCTCTATTTATAAAGCTGGCCAAAAGCGTTTGCTTGCTTTAGGCTTGCAAAAACCCATTATTCCCTATGGCGTCGATTTTGTCACTTCGCTATTTGTTTTTCCACTGAAAACAGAATGTCGATATCAATGTGAAATGGAAGGGGGGCCTTTATTGTAAACCCTGCAAAGTTTGCCACTTTCAGCTGATCGACATTTATTGATATTCATATTTTACAATATCAACTCTTTCTTTTCCACCCTATAAAAATCAGTGGAATTGAAAAGTCCAGCAAACTGAAAAATAACTTGGAGAAATCATCAATAAATGCTAAAACAAATCAAAATGATCAAAACGGTCTTAGCAAATATCGCACATAAGTTAAGTTTAACAGTAAAACTACCTGCAGTCCTATTGAAAGCTACTAACACTTGAGGACATCCCATTGAGTTGTGGGAAATTATAAAATTAGCTTTGCTGCCTTAGACAAATCAAACCTTCTACATATGTAAATCTGCTTACAGAGTTGATGGGGAAAATAAAGTTATGTCCTGCCCGTCTCCTCTCCCATGTGCAAAAAAATGCATATTTATTGTCTATTTAAGAATATAACACCTGTGAAATATATCAGAATATATTAAAGGTGACAAATTGGGTTTATTTTTAGATGAAAGTGTTGGATAATAACATACAATATGCCATTGTTTTTGGTGAATATTCTTCGGAGTAAAGGCCAACATGTACTGTCAATTGCAAAACATCATATATTGAATGTTATCAAAAGTATGTGGTTTCAGAATAAGAAAATGTAAACCTTAACTCACACTGTCAGCATGTTTTCCCCTAGGGGTTAATTAAATTATAAGGAATAATCTTCGGGCTCATTATTTTTATATATAAAGAGAAAAATATTAGTCCACTGACACAAGGTGAGAGTATGCTGGAAAAATCCTTACAATCAAGTTAAAGAAACAGAAGTTCTTGTATACATATATACTGTGTATGAGAAAGTCACATCATTTGATCAGTCATCAAGATAAAAATATGGGAACCACGAAGTTCCATATAAGGCTATTTTCCTTTCTCCCAGGGCTGTGTGAGTCTGATTCTAAACATGCAGGAAGACCTAGTGTCTTTCCCATGAATCAGCTAGTTTGAAAAGCTAACAAATAATCCTAGTGGATGCATGCATATACTATAGAAATTCGTATAAATTCAATACAGACCAGTTTTTTAAATTTATAACTGAACTTTTACAAATCATTTTTGAACAAGACTTTAGCTCAACTTCCATATATATTGCAGGGGATCGAGAAGCCATAAACTTAGCTGGTTGCTCCCCTCAGTCATAACAATGGTTGGTATCGTTACTCTTTTAGGTTACCGGGAAAAGGATACATTTTGCATGTTTTATCACATGTAGCAAAATGCCTTGCATAGGCAAGTGTTGAATTTTATGTTACTGCAAGCAGAAACCATTTGAAAATGCACTGACACACGCAACTGCCCAACCTCAGGGAAAATAGTGTAGATTCAGCTTTGGTAAGGTGCCAGATGTTTAAAAAAAAATAAATGGCTGATATTTAGACAGATATATCCGCAATCTGAACAGAAGTATTCAGATATGCCTAGAACAGGATTCAGATAAAATAAAAGTCTGGACAATTCAGACAAGAGGCTAAACCTAGACCTAAAGATATCATAAACTGATCAGCTAGAACTTATATAGGCAAGCCCATGGGGAGGAATTCCAACAAAAGCAGTACCATCTTTAACAACAGTTTACAGAGATCAAACACTGACTTAAGTCCCTGCCCCTGTGAATCTTACAATCTAGTTTCCCTATGTGATCATAAACATACCCAGATTAAGGTCAGTTTAGCCAAGTCTTTAGGAAAATAAGTGGAGTACCCAGAGGAAACCTATTCAAGTAGGGGAAGAGCATACAAACTTGATGCACATGATGCCTAGGATGAATCCAACCCAGAATTTAGTGCTGCAAGGCCAAAAGTGATAACCACTCAGCTACTGTGTACTGCCGGTGGTACTATAGAAATGAATGGGCAGATAAGAGATGGCTTTTTCGGGTAGAATGCAGAGTGCCAAGGCCTTGTGTTAGTAGCTGACATCCTATACTGTGTCACAAATAATCAACACTCTGGCAAAAAGGTATTCACAGCAAACTTGTCTGTCATCCAGTTCACTTATTACATTAAATTTTATGCTAATTTTTGAGCATAATCAACTCAGATTTGAAACTTACATTAGTAGAAAACTGATGGTGTGGCCCTGATCCAGGGAATTATTCTGATTGCCATATTTGGAGTCGGGAAGGAATTTTTTCTCTAATATGAGGATAATTGGATCTTGCCTCATGGTTTTTTTTTTTGCCTTCCTCTGGATCAACATTGCAGGAAAATAGGCTGAACTGGATGGACTTGTGTCTTTTTTCAGCCCTTTAAAAGATGTTACTATGTTACACATATTATACAGCCAATACAAGCCACCTGCAACTGATGACGCAACACCTCTTCCATCAACATATTTACAAAAAATGTCTCTGTGTATTGGCTAATGATTTAGAGAGAATGGAGCACAATAAATAATATTATCTTTATGACAACGGTTTATAGTAATCCACCCCAGGTTATTGGAACTGAAAGTCCATCAAGACCCATACAATGGTAGCAGAGCTGTGTATTGGACAGGTTGAACTTGATAGACCCGTATATATTTGTATTGCTGAATTGTACAGTGCTATGTAAATTTGTGGCGCTTTATAAATAAAATTATACATATATACATATTTATATGAAAAAATGCTAAATGTTACTATGTATGTTTTAAATTTGCAAAGTTACAATTTTTATGCAACAGAACTCATCATCATATATCGATAAAGCTGTATCATGAACATATTAAACATACTTCTTTTTGTGTGCTAATCAATACTTAATTTACCATCTCGTTAAAGGAGAACTAAAGGTCATTGTGGGGAGCGTTCTCATTGGCTCAACAATGAACATGATGATGTTGAAACCCTTTTGCACCTCCAATTTGATAAGTGGGCGGAGCTTTGTGCTGGCTCCTGTGTCAGCCTAAGCACTGTGAAGTCTGCCTCGGTGCAGTGAAATTACGGTACAGTTAAAGCTGTGACTGCAACGGTTCAACTTAATATAACGTCGTTTTTTTTAACATGTCCTTTTTTTTACCTTTAGTTTTCCTTTAAACTATACATTAGGTACATTGTTTGTGATTTATTCATCTTCAAAATGCTGATTAAATTGTAGAAGACAGTGTACTAAAGTATTACAAGATTTACCCAAGGTCAGAAAAAGATAAATAAAAATCAAAGCCTTTATTAACTTTGTGCGGTAGGATTTGTAATTGAATGATAAAACACAACAGTGTAAGGTCACAAGGCTATTGCAGATCCATAACAACACTGTGAATCATGCATTTATCATTCTATTGACTTTTTTCTCAATAGTTTTTCTGGTTTTCCAGTTTAGTGTAGTAGAATTTATGAGGGTTATTCTAACTCCAAAATGGCATTTCATTTGTTTTTAGTGTTTTGACTGAAGTTTCTGGATCAGCTGCTTTTATCTACTAGGCCCAGTAAATTATATGCCGAATGTAACTATCAGTTTCTCCATAGTTAAGTGCCCTGGCTTTGCTCACATCAGCTTGATTCGGTAATATAATTTTACTGGTAATTTACATAAATATACATTTCCATCAGCTTTTTCAGACAGTCTCTCCAAAGTGAGGATGACAATATTTCCTGGAAAAAAATCTAGAGTATATTAAACAAAGAGAGAACGCGCTGAAGAAACCAATGGAACGCATCTTTATTTAAGGTGAAATAAAACTACCATCTCATTATCTTATTATAATTTATAATGTAAACAAAAGGTACTGACACAGCTTCTTGTTACTGAAAGGGTACTGACTGGAGGGGATGTAAGAGAGCAAAACCTGTTTATTCCATCTCCTGTGAACCAATTTGTTTTAACAATGTACATTTTTATAAGTTTTCATATAAAACTGCTTATCTTACTTAATGCAGACAAGTTGTGATGATTTATTCTAAACTCTGTAGCTTTGGTCCAGTGTGTAATGCATGTTGTGGAAGATACATAAAAGTGAGCAAAGACCTCATTTTAGCTCAAGGTACCTAAGCTCAATAACAAATATATAACTGGAATGGAAGAGGTTTTTACAAAAATAGAAGTGCATGATGTCTTTATAGTAAACCAGTATAGGGTAACAACGCTTAGCAACCCTTACAAGAGCAATAAACATATATATATATACACATAATCCTTCTGCCTCATGGCACCACATGACCACTGCTGTAGGTCTAGTTTATATAGCAAAAAATGCAGCATTTGTATGTCCCTGATTTGGCCATCTCTGGGTGTAATTCAGGACAGGTGGACTCATATAGAGGTCACTACTAGCTTTGTGTATCTTTTTAAATAGCTGGAGGTAGAGCTAATTACTGAATTTTATATAGGGGTAATGCTGAATTGACTCCTGTGAGGGACACTCCATAACAAAATGTATTCTAATATATTCTCTCAAGGTAAAGTGACAAAGAAGACACATAAACTGCAAGGAATTTAATGGCAGAAGTAAATAACTTACGTCACATCGTTTTTAGATATCCTCAGTGGAAGTCTTACTATTTCCATATTTAAGTCACAACTGCAACAATATTCTCATTATAAAGATGTGACAGTAGCAGTCTATTGTGACTGTCTTAGCTGATGAATTCACACCATTATGCAACAATTCAGACTTTAGCCAATAACCCCCCTAGTCTTCTTGACAAAGATCACATCACTTTTTGAGGTAGGGGCGGGCTCTCCACTGCTGACTGCATACACACACTACTGGCAGCCCAGATTTACCTTCCTGATCAACACTAAATTTCTTTTGGTCAGGACAATTGTATTGCACAGAATCCTTTAAATGATCATCTGCCTGTTGGCAGACAATGTATATTCACCTTTATGGCTTGCAAAGACCTGTATGAGGAAAATGTAATGTTAAGTGTACCTGGAAATAAATGACCTTTGCACAGATAATCAATATTCTGAAACTCTGTTCACATATCCAAGCACAGCCAAATAAATTTACAAGCTGAGTTACCCTTTGCCAGAATACTGTATTCAAGGTAAAAGAAGTCTGTTCCATCTAAATATTTCTCATGGAAAATTAAATTTTTTTCCACTAATTCCACAAAGGGTGATATGCACCTTCAGTGTTTTAGGAACATCACTGGTACTACTGTACATCTGCCTAGGATATCTGGAATTATATAAAAATAATCTAAACTTTGCAGTCACATACTAGACGTATATATTATTAGTAAATGGTAGTAATGTATTTGAATTTGTATTGGAAATACAGAGTTAATGTTATGTGGTTGTACGATATACATCTTGACATGGACCAATGTTTTTACCCAGTTGACACATTACCAGTAATTCTCTCATCCCCTTTTTAATCTCCACTTCTCTTCCTTTTCTTCTCTCTCACAAACAATTTAAAATGTGTTATCACCTTGGGTCCTATTTTATGCACAGCTGCTTTTCTAACTTTTTTCCCTACATCCTCACAAACAATAAGGGTTAGCATGACAATAAAAGGTTACAATTATCTTTAAAACTTCCATATTAAATAATTTTGTTTCACTTCTGACATGTTATATCCATAAAGAGAATGATTATGTCTTGAAGATACACAAAAATAAGCTTCCCAGGCTGCATTAATGAAAACACTGGTTTGTTTACCTCCCCATAGGCTGCTGCAGGCTGGTGGAGCTGTCTTTCTGTTATAAAGTATTTCTAATATAAGACTGTGTATGCCATATAGCAAGCTAGGACTGATGTGTTGGAAGCAGATAATTCAGTGAGCTACATTCACTGAACCTAGGGACTAAAGCTGTGAGAGTAGGGATGGCCTCAGTGTTCTCCATTATGAATAGAATAAGGCTATTGAAGATCCTGTTTGATTGCCTTAGGAATAAGTTTACAAAAGCCTGAATATTAAATTAAATTAAATTAAAAGACTAAATTATTAAAAATCTTTTGTTGTGATATATGTAAGTTTCAACTATGGATAAAGGCTCTGTGTGTTTAATAAAATAATTTTATGTTTTATTCATACAAGTACTAACACCATCTGAGATTCTGTGTTGCACATAAAATAGACAACATTTGCAAATTTGCAAGCAAAGAAGTAGCTAGCTAGGGGTAGTAATATGTAGCTATTGCTGATGTAACCACTCTAGAGAGGATAATGGGAATTGCATCTCCAGGATTACAGGTATCTACCATCTACATATACATTATACCATATAAGACACCCCTTTAACATTTGTCTATGAATTATAAATAATCATCCACTGTTGTAAAAGCACTAAAACTGCTTGCCAAAACATGTCCTCAAAACAATATTTAATGTGTAATCTCTTTGATAAAAAGCTATTATACTCATAACATATGTAAAACATTCCTACCAGGCTTACAATCTTTACTACTCATCTTAAAGTGGTAGCATATATTAACAAATCCTGCATAGGTTCTTACCAACAGATTTTTAGGCACCAATAATAACTAACTGGAGACAGGGAAACAAACTGCTATGAGCACCAGGGATTTTTAAGATATCAGACATCTTTAATAAACATAATTGAAATGCTGTATATTGATTGCCTTGCAAAATAACATATCAAGGTTAATATGTTATCTTAACTAATTGTGCTGAGATGTTGTATGAAAGTTAATTGTATCACAAAGTGCTAAATGGCAATGTTAGTCCAATTACATCTGTAATGCAAATGTGGCCCTGGTGAAATTTTACATATTACAAATACTCAAAGTTCTACTATTTTATATTTTAGGGACTCCAATTAGTGTGCTTGGACCTCTCTCTTGTGACATGTTTTAATATTGCACTTATTACTGTATTTGCTGGCGTATAAGACTACTTTTTAACCCCTAAAAATCATCTGGAAAGTTGGGGGTTGTCTTATACGCCGGGTATCACTTTTTTCTCTCTTTACTTAGCTCCTCCGTTGCCCGGCTATCTGTGCTGAGCGCTATAGCATTCCTCCCCCAGCATTGATGTAACTTCCTGTGAGCAACAGGAAGTTTAATCATTGCTGGGGAGAGGAAACGCTATAGCACTCAGCACAGACAGCTGGGCAACAGAGGAGCTAGGTAGGGAAAGAGAGATAAAAGGAGGGGGGCAAGCACTAAGACAGCACCCCCCTCCTTCAGAGGGTAGGGCTTGTAGGGGCAGCACAGTGTGATGGTGCTCTG
>WMED01003546.1:8585-22003 GCA_019650415.1 Pipa parva
CTTTTTTTTTTTGTGTGACTTGTGCATTTGGTTATAATTATTATTTAGACTGAGTTTATTGGTTATAATTTGATTTTGATGATTTCTCTTTGAGACCCTCTGTCCTTATTTCTTTAGAGCCAGCATTCATGAGCGAGTGAACCGCACTGAAAGACAATTTAAATCTTTGGAAGAATATCAACAGAAAATGCTTCCTCACTTCCTTTCACACTTGGATAGTATCAGGCAATGTATAGATCACAATCAGAAGATTCTGCAGTTGATTGTAGATGACTGCACTCATATGTTTGAGAATAAAGAATATGGGACCAATGTAAGTACTGTTTTTTGTCAGAGTGAATCTAAATGTAAAAATTTCTACAAGAACTCCCATATTTTTCTTCACTGCCATTTGTAATTTTCTACTAATGCTATTATGTTTATTTTCCCATTGCAAGATTTTTCCTACCTTCTGTAAAAGTGCTACAGATGTGCTTTCAGGTGTTGCCATTCATTGCAGAGCCATTGTTCTATACCTGCAATCAAGATTGTTTACCTCACCAATGCCTTGTTTTTAGTTCTAGTCATGAATGAGAATCCTATTTTAAATGAAAACATTGGATATGTGGTTACTAGGATCTGTGGTCTAATGTATCCCCCCCACCATCCAATACAAAATTCAATCAAAATTGAAGTTATTGTGTTTTAAATGGCAGTCTTTATTATTAGGTGGTAATCATATATTGGCATTTTGTATATGTAAATTTTCTGCTCAAAATTTGTGCATTTTACCCGGTTCATCACTGTGTGTCACAGATGCCTCCTTTTACACTTACAGCGTGAAAAACTTTTCTTTATTAGAATAGAACTGCAGGAATGTATCAAATGTGCAAACACTGGACTGATATTTTCAAATTAAATATTGTGTTGTGTTGGGTTTTTTTTTTGTCTTTTTTTTGCCACCATCCTTTTAAGCTCTTTGAGGCTGTTAATTGATGCTTACTATGATGACACTGTCTTCATTATCCATGTAAATTCTGCTGTAGTGATTGTATACATTGATACGTTTTATTTGGACTCTCCTGGCTCCCTCATTCCTAGACATTTGAGAACTTTGGTTCCTCTTTAACTGATGGCAACCATGTAAAAACACATCAGCAGGTTTTTTTCTGTTCACTCAACATTTAAACACTATTCTAACAATAGTAAGTAGAAGATATGGAGGTGCTAGCAGGTCAGCCCATGTGCTACAAAGCAGCCAAATAGTACATCCACAATAAAGCAATTTCATTACTAAACACTCAATGGTAAGATGCCAGTTTATTGTGCATTCTCCAGATAATGCATAATGTTTCAGGGTTATACTTCTCTTCCACAATTGAATTTTTGCATGTATAGCAGTGTGTCTTATTTTTTGCATATTTTCGCACAGCTAGCTGGTAATTCTGTTGATACAATTACAGTGCATGGAAACAGTATCCCTTGGAATTATTCACTATCTTGCATTGAATTTTACAATCAAAGGATGTATATAATCCTATTTTTCCATCATACAGGGGTACAGGAAGCCTACGCCTCCGTCCACTTTTGATATGGACAAACTAACGTCTACTATAAAGCAGTTTGTGAGAGACTGGAGTGAGGAAGGCAAATCAGAGCGAGATGCGTGTTATCAGCCGATAATTAACGAAATCCTTAAGTATTTCCCAGAAGATAAGTGGTAAGTAAAAGGAAAGTTTCCTTTTCATTTAGGCAGATCTGTATTTTTTTCTTTATAATATACTAGTAGGAGGAGGATGAATAATACAGGGGATTTTAAAATTGAATAAATCAAAATACATTTTCCAGGGTTGTTATGATCATTTAAAGCAGCGGTCCTCAAGCTTTTCTGGATCGGGGGAACCAGAGCCAGAAAGCGTTTGAAAGACTGGTGGGAGGGTGAAACAATGCGCGCTGACAGTCGCATGATGGGGACGTGTTTTCTATGCACGCGTCACCGTCAGTCGGCCCGGTGCTTAGGGGCCCACGGACTGGCAGTGGTCTGGACAGACATTTGGGGACTCCTGCTTTTAAGGTCAGCCCCAAAAAATGAAAATATAATGCATCCAATTCCTCTGCTTACAGAGGCAAGCTATCATTCTGCAGCTGTTCTAGACACAGATGTCTTGTGCATGTTGAATTGGCAAAATCGGCTATAATGTGCACCACTGGTCTAAGATTAGGACTTGACCAAGTGGTGTGCATGGCATCAACAGGCAGAGAAGCAAGCCGTACAGAAAGAATGTGTTTGCAGTTCAGCTGCAGGAACAAAACGCTCAGAGGGTCTTGTGTTTTATGAAGAAACCTCTTAACATCTTAATTTTGTTGGTCCTTTAAACATACTTCTCTTTTTTCATTTTTAGTGATATCTCCAACATTAATATCTTGGTACCTGGTGCTGGTCTTGGTAGGCTTGCCTGGGAAATAGCTAGGCACGGATACTCTTGCCAAGGGAATGAATGGAGTTTCTTTATGCTGTTTTCCTCCAATTTTGTACTCAATAGGTAATGCAGTGTATGTGTTTATAAATTCTACTTCAGCAGTAAACAAAATGGAAATCTGGGCCCTGCAGTAATTTCAGATGGAATTGCCAGTGTTGCAGTATGTTAGCCAAAAATAGAAGATGGTCCATTGTTCATCTTAAGATGCCCCCATATGGCCAGTGATAGTGTAATAAAGTGGGAAACCGCTATGTATTTTAACAATGATTGTTTCACTCTAAATTTATTTCATAAATGCTGAATTTCTTTCCATACCATCCAGTGGGTTATTGACTAAGGTGCGAATTCGACTGCCGAATTCTCAAACAGTGGATTCCCGTAGCAAATTTGTGACCCCGACAATTTCCCCATTGTAAAGTTGCGACCATGGCAATTTTAAAAGTTGCGACTGCGACAATATTCTCATTATAAAGAAGTGACTGCGACAGTAGCTGTCTATTGAGACTGTCTTTATTTAGAATATGTATAAAAATGTTTTCTAAATAATACATATATATTTTTAATGTTTCTTTTGTTTTACAGATGTTCTGAAATTAATGCTTTTAAAATTTATCCCTGGATACAGCAGTTTAGTAATAACAGAAGATCTGCAGATCAGATAAGGCCAGCTTTCTTTCCTGATGTTGATCCTCACGATCTCCCTCCAACTGTAAATTTTTCTATGACTGCTGGAGACTTCCAGGAAATTTATACTGTCGACGGTAAGTAAATGATATTAATAAGAGTGGCCTCAGTTCCTTCAGATATATTTGTCTGTAAACTGGAGCTGTACAGTAGTTGTTTAATATCAAAATAGACTTTTAAAAATGCTAACTAAACAAGCTTATTTTACATTTTGGCAGGTTCCTGGGATTGCATTGCTACGTGTTTTTTCATAGACACTGCTCATAATGTCCTGGACTATGTTGAAACTATTTGGAGAATACTTAAACCAGGTGGCATATGGATAAATTTAGGTAAGACATGGTTTTATTATAATTTTAGTGAGGAAGGGGCAGGCAAATATTTCAGTATTTATCCAAAATACGCATTTTTATTGTCCACCTGTTACCTCCTGAATTTATCTTATCGTTTAAGATAAAAGAGCTTCGCAGAACTCCAAATCACTGTCACAGTTGGGCATAGTTAGGCCCACCACCCCTAAAATAGCTATAGAACCTTGGTTTAACCCTGAGTCACGGGGTCAATAAACCTGCAGAACCTGCATATGTAAATTAGCTGTATGTGAATAACTTCATGCCAGTTCAAATTCCAAGGGGCATTGGATTGGTGAAGTGTATGTTTACTCATAAAGACTTTGTGAAGTCTTTTGATTGTTTCAGCAAAATGAATCTAATTGTGAAGACTCCATTGTGGTAATTGATTTCACTTTCCTTAATATTTTTTTGTTTTATTTTTAACAATTCCTTGTACACATTGCCAATGTGTGTCATTTTGAATTGCTCCTTTATCCTCTGTGAGGTCTGATGTATAGAAGTTAAATGATTTATGAAAATGGAATAGCCTCACAGAGCCATCAATCCAAGGTTTTGCTTCAGGTGACAAGTCTATGGGGTATTGCATAAAACAGTCCTTTGTTGGAAACAAGTCCTATCTGCAACTATGTTTCTCCCATTTAGATTATCTGGCTAAAATAAGAAAATCTGAAGTTTTTTTGTTTGTCTTTTGTTTTTGTTTTTTTGGAAAAGGTCCACTTTTGTACCATTTTGAAAATTTGGCAAATGAACTTTCGATCGAATTGAGTTTTGAAGATCTTAAAAATGTTATACTGCAGTATGGATTTCATATAGAGGTATCTGTTACACATCTTAATGTTATGCAACCTATTCCTGTATGAATTTAATCTCTCTTTATGGATCTGAATTAATCCTAATTTTTAAAGGAGAGTTAAAGTCACAACCTGTGACTAGCTGAAATGTCCCCTTATGTAAGCAAATTAGCTTAGAAATAGCTGCCCAATTTCTCTGTTTTACACTGAAATGGTAATCTATGGAAACTCAAATCAGGGAGTTTAAGATCCCCCCCCCCAAACCCTCTGACCCAGTGCTTATGTATGTTATGGTTATAGCCTGAGTGCAGTTTGCAGATGTGCAGAGAAGGGCTAAATGTCTTGCTTTATGATATCATAACCAGTGATAAATAGGAAAAGAGAAGTCAAGGCATTCATGAGAGGTAATTATTATTATTTTTTTTATAAATATACATCACAGGATATATGCCTCCGCGCACCCAGAGTGACCTGGTGGGTGTGAATTGTAGAGAAAATGCACATGCAAACTATTATGATGAAAGGAAATTGCTTGATGATGGGGCAGAGCTTCCATTGTAGCAAGTGTCAACCTTGTCCATAAAGGACCTCTTTCTATCTAAAGGCTGCTAAATAATGACTGGTCTTCCTCAGTGCTTGTATCTACTATATGCAAATCACTTTGTGATTGAAATTTTGATAGATCATCAGTAATACGTCTTTAATACGTTTGGGTAGTACCTGGTGGATGAAAGCTTGACTTTAATATTAAAAAAAAAAAAAGTATTTCTATTTGTTTCCTTTATATAGGGATCTATATGTAACTTATGGTTGCAAAAAACTTGTGATGTGTGCCCAGAATCTAGCGCCACTTTATAACATACTGGTGTGCACTTCCAAGCAGTGTTTGGAACTTAGGGGGTTATTCACTAAAGTCTGAATTGTTGCATGTCGGTGCGAAGTCGCCAGATAAAGACAGTCCCAATAGGCTGCTACTGTCGCAGTCGTGACTTTATTATGGGAAAATTGTCGCAATCTTACCATTAAAAAATTGTCGTGACTTTATAATGGGGAAATTGTAGCAGATTTGCTATGGGAATTCGCTGTTTGCTAATTCGAATGTGGAATTCGCACCTTAGTGAATAACCCCTTCGGAGTTGAAAGGAGTACATGGTCGGCAGATTTAAGTAGGGAACAATTATAAGAAATTATATAGAAATATGAAGTGCCAGGGCAGATACATTGCTGTATGTAATGCATTGTGGTGCATTAAGAGGTATAGGAGTAGAGAGGTAAATGAGCATTTAACTAATAGAGGCTGTAACCAAACTAGTGTTTGTGGTTCATGAAGATAAACCAGTTCCTCTAATTTGACAGAAACTCCAGAATATAAATTCCTTTTTGGAAATCCTGACCAGATACTTAACTGATTTCTAATTGTTTTGTCAATCTAAAATTACCTATGGTCAACAAAATGACTAGTTGGGTATGTGGGAAGGTTCATGAGAACAAGGGTTCAGATTAAGGGGGGAATTCACGATAGTGCGAAGTGAGGTGCGGAGTCCTCGCCTCACTTCACACTGACTGATAAACGCACACTGATGTCCTGCACGCTTTAAAGGGATTCCAGTCTCGGCGAGGCAACTCTTTTGGAATCCCTTTAAAGCGCTCGCTGATGTCTGCGTGCACATATCAGTCAGTGCGAAGTGAGCCGAGGACTCCGCACCTCACTTCGCACTATCGTGAATTGCCCCCTTAGTTAAGTGCCCGAATGCTATATAAAGATTTGGAGATTCATCTTGAAACCCTACATTAGTACATGGGTTTTATATATTGTAGTATAAATTTTCTGTCTCTAACTAGTTTCCTTTATATATAAAAAAACTGTCCTTTGCCTGCACTCTTTTTATAACACAAATTATTGATGTTACATCTTCCTGTACAGGTTGAAAAAGAGTCTGTGACTTCAGCATACACTGTTAATGGCTTATCTATGATGAAATACTACTATGAGTGTGCATTTTTTGTGGTTAGTAAGCCACAGTGATCATGGTTTCTCCTGCATGCAGCAGATTAATCAGGTAAAGAAGGAAAAGCAAAGTACATTTCTCTCAGGACTCTGAAGGGACACTCAGAACGGTGCCTTTTTATATGTAGCTATGTCAGTGCTTTGTGGAATTATGGATTTTTCACCATCACTCTTCTGTGTGGAAAATGTCAACCTCCTTTTTCAGTATGTTAATAACTGAAATTAATTCCATAATTGTACCTTTTTAATAAACAATAAAATCTCTATGGAATAAATGATTTTGTATGTCTTCTATTTGTAGGTCTTTAATATATACAATTTATGTAGTGTTCAATCAGTGCTAATACAAAGAAACAGAAATGAACCCAAAACTAGATAACCTGATTGCAGATTAGCTTAAATGGCTAATCAGCCCATACTTTGCTATATAAGCCCTCTACTCACTGCCCTGGAGCTTCAGCGTGGTACCTCAAGTCTTTCCTTTCACAGTGAAACAAAGGACTCTGGCTTAACACCACTTGTTTTTCTGTTAAAAAAAAATTCAGTTTAACTTTGCAGATGAGATTTTACTGAAGGAAAGGGAACATTTCAAAGGTGTGCTATTTTTACATTAGAAACCCAGTATATAGCATTGTGACCACTGGAGTTTAATCATTTCACATGTGCTATCACTTGTATAATACTGAAGACTGATTTCATGACCTCATCAAGAGAGGATGATAGCCTATTTGTAACATGCCTCAGAAGTCACTGAAATAGAATGTATTCAGATTGGGAAACTATAGGCTATTTTTTATTTTTTAACCTTTTATATTCATTCCTCCACCCTCCCCAAAGAAAAGAATTACAGGTATATTTGTTTGCTTTTTTTTTTTTTTTTTTTTTTTTTTTTTTTTTTTTTTTTTTTTTTTTTTACTTTCCTTGCCCAAGTATGTTTAGTGAACTCCTGGTTTTTACAATAAGCTTCAAAATAAAACGAATATAACATGTTGGCATCATTGAAAATAATCCTATTATTAAGACTGTAGTGGGAAAAAAAACACACTTCGGCAATTGCTAACATTGTTTTGCACAGATTAATCATTATTGCAAACAATGCAATCAGACTGTAAGCTCAATGGGACAGGGACCTCCAACCTCTTGTGTCAACCACAACCCAGCACTTAAAGGGAAGTATCCTTGTGATATTATACTTGTGTTGTTTAATGCACTTTTCCCATGTCTGTATTATACAGTATTTGTATTGCTGAATTGTACAGCGCTGTGTAAATTAGTGTCATTTTATAAATAAAATTATACATACAAAAAACGAAAACTGGAAATGCTAACATTTATTAAACAAATATATAACTATCTAATACAAAGGAACAGGCAAGCATTAACATAGTAAATACTGTAATACACAGATATAAATAGACACACTATGGTAAAAAGCTACTTTGCAACCATTTATTAAGTTTGACATTTGAAACTTGTCTTGTATTGTATTTATAAACAGGCATGCAAGCACAGCATTTTCTTTCATTCCAAAGTACAGGTGCAGCATCATATTGACTTCAATCAACTATTTCCAGGACCTTTACATTTTTATAAGATACTTTACCACCAATTGTTAATCAAATCTGCTTTTAGAGGTCCACCTCAGTCTCCTTTCCCCATGGTTAGGTAAGGGGTGAGGGACTTGGGTAGGGCCATAAATAGGTTGGGACCCCCTCCCAGTAGTGATACCCCACCCCCGCAAAGTGCTTGGTGGGAGTAGGGGAGATATGGGTCCCAGGGACCCCTACTAGTTTTGTTTATGCTCCTCTACCCCACAGGAACATGGGGGTACCAATCTCCCACCGTGCCCAGTGCTGGGGGATAGGAGACCCCGGGGCACCTTTTTATAAAATTTTTTATAGCCCCCCTACCCCAAATGAACACAGGAGTGGGGGGAGGGAAGCTGCTTCCTGCACTAAGCAGTCCCTTCACTCAGCCTAGCACTACATGGGGGAAGGTGTGGGGGTCCCAGGGATCCCTGTTAGCTGGGGTTTATTTAGTTTATGCTAATTATTTCCATAGTGCTAATCATAACTGCTTACTTGCCGGTTAATGATTTTAATAGTTCAGGTTGGGGACTGATACTGGGGGGGGGGGGTATGTGTGAGAGGTGTATGTGGTCCTGTGGACCTCAAGTGTAGGGAATCTTGGCTCTGCAGCGCTATGTCTAGCATTTTATGCTTTACTGTTGCCAATGCGCATCCCAGATATCATCTAGTGTGCATAGGCGAGATTTGGCAGAGAGAGAGAGTGAGGAACCAGAGTATTTGGGGGTGTGGAAATAGATTTTGAGTGGCAGGTCCAAACAAAAATGGTAGCTTCCAGTTCTGGAAATCTCGACAACCTTACAGTAAGAACTACTTAATCTTAAGTTTGTTTGTTTTTTTTTTTTTTTGCAAATTGACTTTACTATTTACATTGTTGTTTGATGTACTTAACTATAACAATTGCAAGGTGACAGGTGCACTTTAACTACTGTCTCCACGGTCACGCAGTATGCAATAAGTTCGCTTGGCTACATAGCAATTTAATTATATCTCATTGCTTCATTGGAGGGTGTGGGAAGAGATTTGGTACGGCAAGCTCAGAAATGAGCATTGCCCAGGAGGGAGGGACAGAATCACAAACTGGATTCTAAGTACTGCTTGCCCTGCCTGACATGATATCTGGAGCTAGGTAAGCTAAAACTCCAGTTAGGTATGAATAAATAGGATATTCTAAGCCAGTGATGCCCAATCTACGGCCCGTGACGCTGGCTATATGGCCCCCAAAGCTTCATCCCACAGTGCAGGAAATCTGCAACAGTTGGGAGGACCTGGTCAGCTTATTACTGAACAAGATGTCAGTTCAGTAATAAGCTGTTTGCAGTATCTTACAACAGGGTGGAAGGCTTCTCTGCATTCTTAAGACCCTTACTTCTGGGTTCATTATGTGTTGGAACGCATATGCGTTCCATTAGTCAGTGCCAGCTGCTAATTTATATGGCCCCCAGGCTGAAAAAGGTTGGGCATCACTGTTCTAAACCAAGCTCACTGTTCTAAATCAAGCTAACCTATAGAGAGACAATGCATTCTTATCTTACTCTGCTGTCAGTAACTCTTTAATCCATTACCACACATCAATCCAATATTTGTGATACCACACACCAAAACATGTATACAATTTTTATTACATTTATACAGTTTCTTCCTCTTATATCCGTTCCACCAAGCCACAATCTCAAGAAAGCATTTTCAGAATGGAAGAGATTGTTGAAAAATGGTTGTCTTCTGTATTCAGCAGTGAAAGCTAGTTATGAATATGACTACACTATGAAAAATAAGTTTTCTGCGTGATCTTACTTTTAGCATACTGAAGCCTTTACCATAAGAAAAAAAATCAATCACACTTTAGCTTAATACAATGGACCTGCTCCAAAGATTTGACAAATATTCTGCCTAGGGCTTTGGTTTTGGAACCTTTCAAGATTACATTATTGCCATTTGCTCTGTGAGATAAAGCTAGCTGAAGTCCAAGGCTTGAAATGTAGGAGGAACACAGAATTAAAACAGTTATTTGTCGTTCACTATTAAATACATGCATTTTTGCATAGGATTGCAATCTCATCCCTTTAATTAAATCCAGACACAATCCACATGCTGTGGCATTCATTTGAAATCCATTTAAATGCCTGCAACAGACTGCAGCAATTTTCAAGTACCATCATTATAAGCATGTTTAGATTTAAAGTGATGAGGTGGCAGCCCTAATTTGTAATATATATATAGTGTTTACGCATTTCCATCTTTTTCAATTTACAACTAATCTCTTACCAAAGCTCATTTTCTCTCTCTGGGGGTTATTCACTAAGGTGTGAATTCAACTGTGGAATTCTCAAACAGCGGACTCCCATAGCAAATCTGCAGCCGCGACAATTTCCCCATTGTAAAGTTGCAACTGCAACAATTTTCCATAGTGGAATTTGCAAACAGCAGATTCCCATAGTAAATCTGCTACAAGTTCCTCAATGTAAAGTCGCGACAATATTTTAAAGTTAAGATTGCAACATTTTTCGTAGTTGCATTCGTCGCAATATTCTCATTCTAAAGACGTGACTGCAACAGTAGCAGTCTATTGCAACTGTCTTTAGCTTCCGAATTCACACCTGTACGCAACAGTTCAGACTTTAGTGAATAACCCCATCAACCCTTTTCCTTTTTCTGTAGTTCAGTTTGGAATCTTAAGACAGAGATTTGGCTGAAAGGCCTGAGAATTTTAAATAACCAATCGGAAATGTGCAGCTTCGCAGAGATACTGACCATCTGACTCATTGTGATTATTTATTCTTTTTTCAGGATTGATAAGATAGTGAATCTAGTTGCTGATTTAAGAATTTAAATTGATCAGCTGAAAAGGAAGTAGGTGAGAGAGGAAAGGGCATCTGTATGAAACTGGCCTAGCTAGCATGTTTCCAGCATATTTTTTCTGCCATAACAACTGTTACTCGATCCCTTTCTGCCACCAGAGGGCGCTAGTGAAAAATAAATGCAGTTTGTAGTGAATGTGATCTCCGTTCTCTATCATTCTTAGGGGCTAGAGACCTGAAAGGAAGTGGCAGCAGTCATTGGCAGGAAGTGGTTCGGTACACGTGCTTTTGTTAGTAATCTAGCGGTTGTACTTGCTCTCAGCTCTGGTGTAAGCCTTTCAGCAGTGAGCACAGACTGTTCCCATTACAGCCAGAGCACAGGCATTTATTTCATGGCAAAGAGAAAAGCTGAGCAGCAGCAGCTGACTACATTACTCCCACCCTGCAAGAAAGTCGCCCGTGACTCCCCATTTCCCCAGGGTCAGTGTGAGCCCAAGCCTGGCTATTCCCTTCCTAAGAGGAAACGCAAACTCCATAGCGATGCAGGCGTACTCCTGGAAGCAATTGTGCCTGCTCCATGCAAGCAGACAGAAGAGGAGCAAAGCCAGGCAGTTTCCCAGTCAGTTCCCTGTAAGAAGCAGAAGGTGACAGAGAGAAAATCTGCAGAGTACAAGTGCCAGGTGACCGACTCGCTACTGCTACCAACACACACACACAACACCCCCACTCACCCACTCTTTCTTTCTAGTTGGACACTCTGAGATCCACATTTGTAGTAGCTCATTCAACAATGTCCAACTCCCTAATATTCCCAAACAGAGGCTTGGAGTTGTAGTTGTAATTGGCAGCATTTGGAAAGCCACATATTCCAGATGTGATAGGCTATTATCGCTGTAAATGATTTCGTTGTTGTGGTACTGCTTTTATTTAGAACCTGGCTTTACAATTTTTTTTTTTTAATTGTTAAAATGATTGCTGTAGGGAAGTAGTGATTCTTCCTTTTTAAAAAAAATCCCTTTTTCTTTCCTTTTAAATGTTCCCCCTTCTTAACTTCTAAATGCCCCCTTATACTTTCCTGTATTAAATATTGTACCTTTCTTTTGAAGCACCAAAAATAACTTGGAGTAAACTAAAAGTCTGCTTCAGAGAAACAGCTGCACAAATTGGCATCATCATTTTAAAGTGGACCTGTCAGCTTGTAATCATGCATCCAAAGTAGATGCAATTAATCGAGTAGCTAAATATTAATGTAGATTCGCTAAAAAATGTAAGTAGGTTTTACTGTTAAGTACTCCCAGTTTCCAGATCTTGAAGCTGCCATTTTCATTAGGATCTGCCACTCAAAATCTATTTCCACGCCCCCCCAAATACTTGTGGCTTCTCTCTCCCTCTGCCAAATCTTGGGCATGTGCGTCTTTATAATGAGAAAATTGTTACAGTTTCAACTTTACTATGGGAATATTGTAGCGTTCGCTACTTTACTATGGGAATATCATAAAATTTCTGTAAAAAAGTATAAACTGATTTTACTATAAATTTTAGGTAGTGTAAGGTCTATATCATTAGCTTTAAAATTCTTCTTTGTATACAAATAGTTTTTAAAACTATATTTATTAAACATCTTTATCTGTATATATATATATATATATATATATATATATATATATATACAGAAAGATGTTTAATATATGTGTGTATGTGTATATATATATATATATATATATAAATATATATAAATAATTTTTCTTCTAATCACATCAGAGAGCTGTGTGATAAGATTCAATAGCTTTCTACTTACAAATGCAGTTTAACTTTATAGAATTCACTCACTCACTAAGCAACATTTACAGATTATGGGGAGCTACAGGGAATCTTATCCAGTAGGTTTATAGTGGCATTAAGAGAATAGGAATGACCACTTATAAATAATAATATTTTTAAAAGCAGGGTCAACTTCCCCTTCAAAAAATTTTTTTATCAATCAGTTGTTTGAAACCTTTTTAAATAAATGCCATTAAGTTTTTGTATTCTTGTTTTTCAGGATGATGATGCCTTTTGTGAATTCAACTCCTTTAATTACTGGAGAACTCCTTTACCCAAAATTGATGTTTCAGAAATAACAGTTGAAGCCAACGAAGATAATAAAACCTTTACATTTGTTACAGAAGCAGAGATATTAGAGGAAATGGATAGCTGACTTTTCAGTTTGTATTGAATGCAAAAAGTACCTTTTAATTTTGCTTATGTTGGCTTTTTAAGAGTTCTTTTAAAGGCAGGTCATCTATAATGAGGGGTTGTATAAAAGTAAGTTAAAGAAATCATTTTCATGAGGAAACTGAATTAAATAGTCAAGTGCAACCTTCTCAAGTACAAAAAAGAATATTGGATTGTTTCTGTATGATCACTAGTGTATGTACCATTTATGCAGGTGATCAGCTGCAAATAGGCAAATGAGTGGAAAATGCTTAGACCATTTCCTGTAAAATTATGGTGGTGAGGGGTGATGGACCATACCAGATCGTGTGTGCCACTATGTGGGAACAGAACTAAGGGCTGCATTTTACAGCCTAAAGGGAACCAGCAACAGTAATATCTGGTGATACTCCTGACTGCCAAGAAGATACATTGCTATCATAAGTGAAACCTTCAGCAAGTAGGCTTCCTACAGTTACCTGCTGCATGGAATTGATGCTGGATAGGATTATTTCAAGTGTACCTGTTACAAGCTATAAATTGTCA
>WMED01003547.1:0-22002 GCA_019650415.1 Pipa parva
ATAAGGTGTATTTCATAAGTCTCCCCCTTTTAAAGGTAATGGTATTATGCATGTGGTATGTAACTGAACTGAATATCATGCAACCAAAAGGGATGTTTAGGTAATTCTATCCTTTTAATGCCAATATTGCTAAAATACCCATAATGTAAAGCTAGCTGATAATAAATAAGTTCAGCTGTGCATTGCAGGGCTGCAGAGTATCTACTGCATATGTATCAAAGTATTTTGATAATCAATCGTGTTATACTCAGCATACAAAAAGCATTTGCTTTTAAATAAATGGGAGGCAACCTTTAAATGCGGGAATAGTTTCTTCTGTTTGATTTGAAGAGTATTCAGTATTTCTTTATTCTTGATTAATTTGACTTCAATGTCAGATTTCATTAATAGCTTTATCATGAGTTTCAAGTCATATTATTTTACGTTAGTCCCTAATTAGGGCACATCTACAGGAGACAAAACACACTGAGCATGTGCAGTGTCTACAGTACAGCCAAACATGGAGCCGCCCAGCTGACACCTTCACAGGCATTTATCCTGTGTCTCATAAAGCTACTGTACATTGGTTATGTTCTGCAGTTTTTTGCACATGGTTCTAAGGTCCATAAAGCTTCTAGCTCAGCGGTTCTCAACCTGTGGGTCGCGACCCCAGCTGGGGTCGCACGGCCATCCCACGGGGGTCGAGAACCACTGTGGTACCCGGAATCGGCCGCAGGACCCCATGACGTCGGGCGAAAATGTTACCATGTGACGTGCGTACGTGATGACATTTCACCCGAACGTCACCATGTGATGCACATAAGTGATGACGTTTCGGCCGACCGTCACCATGTGACGCGCATACATGATGACATTCGGCCGAAATGTCATCACGTGGTGCGCGGTGACGTCAGCACCGGGAGTCGCGACTCACAAAAGGTTGAGAACCACTGTTCTACCTGAAATCATTTTTAGGCTTTAGGTCCCCTTTAATGCTAGGTGGGCAAATAATAGAAATCTCTTTCTATACAGGCTTTAGTGTCCCTTTTAATGTCTCTGGCAATTGTCTCTTAATTTTAACATTGGAAATAACTTCTAATTCCTGAACTCATTTTACTCTTAAAGTAGCAGCAATTTTATATTTTTTAGGAAATAAAGGCAGAGTATATTAGAATGTCAGTAAAAAAAATATTGGATGTAAGTGAACAAAAAATGTCACTAAAACCTTTTTCCAGTGGTTGGTAACCCACCCAGAGCCTGTAATTTCACTCTGCCACAGCTGGTTGCTAAGCACATTGACTTCTAGCAACCAGAGGACTTTTGAAATGTAAACTAGAACTAAACTGTAAACAGGAACAAACAGTCAAAACCAAAAAGTTAATTCAAAAACTTCCCAAACAGTGAATGCATGGAATACCATTATAATATAATTTTATACACACAACCCCTTTACTGTTATAGTTAGTGCTCAGCATGTGGCTGCTTTATACCGTGTTTCCCCAAAAATAAGACGTACCCCGAAAATAAGGCATGCCATAGGATTTGAGAAATTGGCCAATATAAGACACCCCCCGAAAATAAGGCATATTAAAAAACCATTAGAAGGGGTGGCCTTGTGTAGTTGTAGCTGTATCTGACCCACTAGACAGACCACTGTGCACTGAATCGTCCCAGAGAGCTCTGGTTCTTACCCCCCCTCCCCTCCCCATGGTTCGGTACCTCTGTTACGGCTCTCCAATCGGGGTCGGTCTGATGCTGCTGGAAGCGCCGACCTCCAGGATGTGATTACCGTACAATTACTGGTACTGTACAGTATATACGGTAATACATGTTCATTTTTTTGGTCAGCAATATGTGTGAATTTTTTTCTTTGGCCAATGTAAGACACCCCTCGAATATAAGACGTAGCACAACTTTTGGAGAAAAAATTAATATAAGACGGTGTCTTGTTTTCGGGGAAACACGGTATAAGTGACCAGATGAGTTTATAGCCAGAGGGCTGGACATTACCGTAGAGTTTTCTGTAAATATGGGGAGATCCAGGATCTCTAGAGTTATATAATCATCTGGACACTTTCATTTTCCTTCTTTATCCTTTTCCTGTCATATTTGGGCCTTGAGATGTACAATGTTACAACTAGATTCCATTCAGGTTTCATGGGAAGGTTAGCTAGTTTAGTAGAGCTGGGGGACTATTATTTATAATTCCACCAAGGGGGTAATTCATCAAGCCGTGAAGTGAGCTACGATCCGTTCGGCTCACTTCGCTAATAGTAGTATGTGCATGCTGATGTCCTGTACGCGGACATCAGCATGCACATTAAAGGGATTCCCGTCTCGGTGAGGCAACTCTTTTGGTCTCGCCGAGATGGGAATCCCTTTAATGCGCATGCTGATGTCCGCGTACAGGACATCAGCATGCGCATACTACTATTAGCGAAGTGAGCCGAACGGATCGTAGCTCACTTTGCGGCTTGATGAATTACCCCCCAACACTTTAAACCAGATTCACTGGTTAACCAGTTTACTAACATGACAGTACTAAGCAGGGGTTAACCGGTTAACTCACATGGGGCTACTAAGCAGGGCTTAACTAGTCTACTAACACGTCAATGCAGAGCAGGGATTAACTAGTTTACTGACATGGCAGTACTGTGCTGGGATTAACCAATTAACTAACATGGCAGTACTGTGCATGGGTTAGTTCCATGTTATACAGTAAAATAGAAAACCAAGCGTACCTAGTGCTCCTTCATAACATTCAGATTCAATGTTCAGAAAACTGTTCACCTTCTTCACGGCTCCAATTTGGACCTCCAAATCTGCAAGGTTCCGGACCACCCAGTTTAGGTAATTTGTAACCTGAATATACAAATTAGTACATTTGCGTTACATATAACCGGAACATTACCTGCAATCAATCGCCAATATCTTCAATTATTTATAAAACTGTCTCCACCTGGTTTATAACTGGTATGAAACATTTTAAAAAATGAAAAACTGCTGTGAAATCTCTGGTTAAAAAATATGCTAGTGAATCAGTCCCAAGTCACTGGGAGTAGACTAAGGCAGGGGTCAGAAAACTTAACTATCAAAAGAGTCATTTTGCACCCATTTCTAATAAAGAAAAGTAGTCTGGAGCCACAAAACATAACAGCTTAGAAACTGTTAAAAGTTTTAATCTTTTTTTAACTTTACCTGTTACATCATCGGAATACAACAAACAGAAGAAAATAATAACAAAAATAAAATCTATAAATGAAAATTATATTGATAAATAACCTTTATTCTTTTTTTATTCAATCAAGGCAGAAGGGAGCCACAAGAAGGAGGCAGAAGAGCCACATGTGGCTGCAGAGCCGTGGTTTGTCTATCCCTGGACTAGGGGTTCGGTTAAGGATATGGCTAGGTGATCGGCTATGGGTCCATCTAGAGATTTGAATAGGGGTTCAGCTAAGGGTTTGACTAGAGATTCTGCTAGGGGCTCAGCTATGAGTCTGGATAGAGATTTGGCTATGGGTCCGGATAGAGATTCAGATAGGGGTGTGGTTAAGGGTATGTCTAGAAATTAAGTTAGGAATTTGGTTAAGGATTAAGCTAGGGGTCCGGCTAGAGATTCAACTGTCATCCGGCTAGAGATTCGGGTGGGGTTGGGCTAGAGATTTGGCTGTGGGTTTGGATAGAGATTTGGCTAGGGGTCTGGCTAGAGATTTGGCTAGGAGCCCAGCTAGAGATTCAGCTAGGGATTTGGCTAGGAGTTCGGCTATAGATTTGGCTCTGGGTTTGGCTAGAGGTCACTTTTCTGTTCTAATTCTCCTAGACTTATCCTCTGCATTTGATACTGTTGATTAAAGTTCTTCATGCACTTGTGGTCCATAATCAAACTGCTTCTTAGCTAACTTCCTATCTTTTTTTATCATTCCTTTTTAGTCTCCCATGCTAATGACACCTCCTCTCCTACCCCACTTAGAGTGGGGGTGCCCCAAGACTTTGTCCTTGGCCCTCTCCTGTTCTCCCTGTACACTCTTTCCTTGGGTGATATCATGACTTCATTTGGTCTTCAGTATCACTTGTATACAGATGATACACAAATTTACTTATCCTGTGCAAACACCTGAATTACAGTCTCAAATTTCCAGCTGTCTCTTGGCAATGGCCAAGCGCCAGCTCAAATTAAATCTCACCAAAATTGGTTATCTTTCCACCCAAACCAGGACCTACTCCTACCTTTTCCATTCAAGTTGATGGTGCGATCAACAAAACTGTATGTTGTCTTTGGGAGACTTTTGACTCTGCTCTTTCCTTCTTTAAAAACATCTTTTTCACTGCTAAAACCTGTCGATTTTTCCTCCGCAACATTGCCAAGATCCTCCCGTTTCTCCCTCGTTCTGCTTCTAACACTGTCATGCATGCTCTCATCTTGCCCCACAGGGACTACTGCAATGTTCTTCTATCTGGCCTTCCAGCTTCCTACCTCTCCCCGCTCCAGTGTGTTCTAAATTCTGTCGACAGAATTCTCTCTCCCCAGAGGGGACAGACTTTCTCTCAATCTCTCTCTGCTTCCTGGCTGGCTACCCTTAAGCCAACGGTTCTCATCCTGTGGGTTGCGACTCCTTTTGGGGGTCGAACGACGCTCTCACAGGGGTTGCGAACACGCTGTGAAGCCGGTAGTGAGCGCAGGTCCCTTTATATAAAGGTTCCTGCATGGTGACGTCGGGCCCAAAACATCACCTGTGATGTCAGCGTTTGGGGGTCGCGGTCTCAACTAGGTTGAGAACCGCTGCCTTAAGCAAACAAATAATTTTCAGTGTTCTCCTTTTGACATTTAAGGCATTTCATTCTGTTGCCCCCCTACATTCCCTCACTTGTATGCCTGTACATTCCTTGATGTGCTTTAATTCTAATAAAATATTGTGCTGTTTTTAGTTATTTGTAGTTTTTTTATTATAATAAATTATTGTACTTTTTAGGTTTTTGTAGTTTTCTATTATAATAAAATACTGTAGTTTTTTTTTTTTTAGTTATTTGCAGTTATTTTATTATAATAAAATATTGGAGTTTTGTAGTTGATTTATTAGAATTAAACATTGTACTGTTATTTGTTGATTGTAGTTGTTTAATTTTAATAAATTATTGCAGTTTTGTAGTTAATTTAGTATAATAAAATATTTTAGTTAATTTATTGTAAGAAAATCAAGGGCGGTACTGGCCCTATTGGCACCCTGAGCCTCCCCCACCCCGTGATACCCCCTGCCCCGCGACACCCCCCCCCCCCACCTTGCCCCATGCCCCCCACTCACCTCCAACAGCGTTCCAGCGATACACCTCCTCTAATGAGGTAAGTTGAATGCAACGGCTCTCCTTAGATGTTCGGGTCTTTCTGGCAGCTGCTGAATACAGCTGACAAGACCCGAAGCAGCCAAGGAACGCCGTCGCATTCCACTTACCTCATTAGAGGAGGTGTGTTGATGGAACGCTGTTGGAGGTGAGTGGGGGAGCGTGACGGGGGGAAGTCAAGTTTAGCGATGGGTAATGTGGGTGACAGCGCCCCTCAAATAGATTTGCGCCCTGGGCCGTCGCCACATCGCCCATCGGTAGAAGTGGCCCTGAAGAAAATATTGTAGTTTTGTAGTTGATTTATTATAATTAAACATTGTACTTCTCTAAACACATCTCTACCACTGACAAAACCTGTCGATTTTTCCTTCACAACATTGTCAAGATCTGCCCCTTTCTCTCTCAGGCCAACACTAACAGCCTCGTGCATGCTCTCATCCAATCCCACTTGGGCTACTGCAATGTTCTTCTATCTGGCCTTCCAGCTTCCAATCTTTCTCTGCAGTCTATTCTAAATTCTGCTGCCAGAATTCTTTCCCTCTCTACCCAGAAGGGAAGGTCTTTCTTCTAATTTCCTTCTGGTCCTTGGCTCCCCATAAACAAATGAATAATTTACAGTGTTCTCCTTTTGACATTTAAGGCACTTCACTCTGTTGTGCCTCCCTACATTTCATTACTTGTATGCCCATACATTTCTCAACGTCAGCTGCACTCCTCCCAAAGCAACCAGCTTTGCATGCCACATACTAATACATCCCTTTCTCGTCTTAAACCCTTTCCTCTCTCCTCCCCCCACATCTGGAATTCTATACCAGTTTATCTTCGACAGGAACATTGCCTCTGCACTTTTAAAACCAAACTGAAGTCCTATCTTTCGGAGCATTAGCAATGATTTTTATGTATATATTTTATCTTTAGTTATTCATGCTTAATATCTGTATTCATTGACCTTTTTATTTGTATTTATTGAACTGTGTTTCAGCACATTGTTACAGCTCTTATTTCCTTTCTATCTGTATATGTAAGTCTTCCTTCCATTTAGATTGTAAACTCAATGGGCAAGGACGATTAACGTCTTCTGTCAACCAAACCTATCACATAAAGTGATATATCATTGTGATATTATACTTGTATTGTGTAATGCATTTTTCCTATGTCTGTACTGTATTGCTGAACTTTACAGCGCTGTGTAAATTTGTGGCACTTTATAAATAAAATTACACACACATACAAAAGAGGTTCAGCTAGGAACTCAACTAGAGATTTAGCTACAGGTTCAGCTAGGAATTTGGCTAGAGATTTAGCTACAGGTTCAGATAGAGGTTCAGGTAGGAATTTGGCTACAGCTTCATATAGAGGTTCAGCTAGGAATTCGGCTAGAGGTTCAGCTAGGAATTCGGCTAGAGATTTAGCTACAGGTTCAGATAGGAATTCGGCTAGAGATTTGGCTACAGGTTCAGATAGAGGTTCAGCCAGAAATTCGGCTAGAGATTTGGCTACAGGTTCAGATAGAGGTTCAGCCAGGAATTCGGCTAGAGATTTGGCTACAGGTTCAGATAGAGGTTCAGCCAGAAATTCGGCTAGAGATTTAGCTGCAGGTTCAGATAGAGGTTCAGCCAGGAATTCGGCTAGAGATTTAGCTACAGGTTCAGATAGCGGTTCAGCTAGGAATTCGGCTAGAGATTTAGCTACAGGTTCAGATAGAGGTTCAGCTAGGAATTTGGCTAGAGATTTGGCTAGGGATATGGCTAGAGATTCAGCTCCACTCATGCGCAAAGTATAAATGTTGTAATTTATTAAAGAAATAACTGTTGTGTATTATTTATGTCTATTTCCCTGTCCCTTTACTGATAACCAGGAACCATTACCGTCAGTGCATAGGTAAGTCCCAGGCCAACTATTCCAGAGTTGACTCCATATGTTATAGAAAACACAGCCGCGGTAAGGACAATGCAAGCTCCGAGGTAGTCCTGAAGGAATAAAACAGGGTGTTAGAGAAGTGTTACTGATATCAGGGCACATAAACCTTACAGAGGTACTCCCTTCCCCCACACCATAACCACTGTACACCCCTGGTAGCCCCGCTGTAACCTGAATCACCAGCTGCAGCAGGACTCCTTCCGTCATGCAGCTTTGGCTCTGGGGCCCATGGAAGGTGGCCCTGCTGTGCACCCCTGGATACAGATATATTTTAATAGTAAAAGCTAATTAATCATCACGTTACACCTGTAATTCAATGTTTCTCTTTGTTGATTGGGAGCTGCAGTGTGTCTGTCCAATAAACTGTGAGAATAGTACAGGGTGGTCTAAAGATAATTTGACAGCAGAATAAAAGCCGAAGAAACATAAAATGGTGGTTTCGGAACACCATCCTGTGTGGGGCCTGTTGCTAAAGGAAATGGGGTAAATCTGTTTCAAAATGGCTTTCATGTTAGATAGCACAACACAGATTTGCCCCCTTGCCCTTAGCAACATATGAGTAGTTAATAAAATTATAAATGGATGCATTATTTCTACATCAAAAACCTGTTTTACACATTCTTATAATATTTCTATAATATTTATAAATAGGGAATTTCTATATATAATTTTATTTCAGTGTGAAGCTTCTGCTATTTCTATTAGACGTTGTAAAAGCGCACGTTCAGTGGCAGAAGGTTGTTCATTTATATAGACATTCTCTTTATGGAAACAAACCCAGATCCTCCTTTTACGAGAATATATCTGCGAACACATAAAGTTCTTTATGGCACTGTTAATAAAATGATAACATTCTCCAGAAGTGCTCAACCTCCAGCCTAAACATTTGCCCAGAGTGTTTATGTTTCAGCAAAGGGACGGCCATGATGAATGCAGCTGTGCTGTGTTGTAATGGAGTGGGGCGACAAACTAATAATCAGGAAGGAAGAGCGAAACGCAATGTGATAAGGTGAGGCATTACAGCCCCTCTGCGCTCACCAGGAGTTGTACTTATGTTTGGGATCATTCCATGTTTATTTTGGATCGATGGAAAGTGCTCTGGAGTTACATTTTCCTGCACTCTGCCCTGTGACCCTTGCAGACACCCGTTCTTGTTTTCATACAAATATTTGGACCCATGTGTTAAATCACATGCTGCTTGGATTCTGGCTTCAAATGGAAAAATACAAAAAGTCTAGTATGCTTTGTACACAAATAAACATCTACGCAATAAACCACGTGGACCTAAAGTATGCTGCTCAGTACTGTACATTTTGTGATTTATCCCCTTTACAGCACAGTTTCTCAAACCCTCCAAAAATGCTTAGTAGAACCCACCCCTGATGTCTTACCCCATATTTCTGCTAAATCCACAGAAATAAGCTGCTTTTATTCATCTGCTGTTTTAATGCATTTTCACTGAAAACTGGAGCTTTAGTAACCTTTGACTTCCAACCTAATTTCCTCCCACGTCCAGGCAGTCTCTATCCCTCTGTTTCTAAGTTAAACAGTCCTCCAACCTTCTCTTCACATTCACTCCAAATTCATGAGCCCAGCTATTAAGGTTCAGCTGTCCCTACTAAAGAGCCTGTTGCCAACAGAAAAGTCTTCCTAGTGCTCCCAAAACCCAAACCCCTCCTAATTACACCAGTTTCATCCACGAGTTTATTTCCTTGTGTGACCATGTGGTACAGGTACTATTTTTGAGGTTCTTGCTCTAAGCTTTTTGCTTGTGCACCTTGACTGCTCGGGCATCACCAGTCTCAACCAATAATATGTCAACCTGATCCATGATGTGCTGAACTTGATTGCCAGGAAGGCAACACACTGTCAAACAAGCCCAGTCTTAGTGACAGACTGCCCTATCTTTCCCCCTAATAATTAAATCCCCCAATACTAGCACCTGTCTGGTCTTCCCTGGACTCCTGACCCTTCCTTACTGAACCAGACATGCTCCTGCCTTTCAGTGGAAGGGCCACCCCTGAACTGACATCCCCCTCATCATCCACCTCATCACCTACAGCAATTCTCTTTGACTAGTTAGTCACAGTTGGACAATGGTCTTTACTTACTGTTCGGACTTCGAGCCATCGATTGGCAGCGGTCAGAAACAGGTAGGCCATGTTATTGGTGTCCGTCAGTTCCAGCATTCGCTGTTTAAATCTGGCTTCATGTCTGTAGATGAGGAAATATTATTGTTTAAATATCTGATTAATTATTCCTCATTAAGTATTTGGTCTTTACATTCATATGGGGAAAGGTGCTAAGTCAGATCTACACTACTGACTACACAGTGGATCAAAAGATAACGGATTTCTAAAGAAATCTCCCATCCCATTGGACCTGTATATGTTATATCCATAGGCAGGAGAATATGAACCTACCTGTCCTACCCATCACATAACCTTGCTTTGACAGTCAATGCCCCATCAAATAACCTTCCTCCTACTGTCCCTGCTCCATCACATAACCTTCCTCCTACAGTCTCTGCTCCATCACATAACCTTCCTCCTACAGTCCCTGCTCCATCACATAACCTTCCTCCTACAGTCCCTGCTCCATCACATATGCTTTCTCATACAGTCCCTGCCCCATCACATAAACTCTTTCAGACTCCACCCATCACATAACCTTCCTCCTATAGACTCAGTGCCTTTCACATATTTCTCCTGCAGACTATAACTTCTTTTTAAGTTCCTGCGTCAAACAGATTCTCCCTTTTTTAAAAATTTCATATAAACGTGTTTGAATGGACAATATGTTTCAAGCACTGTCTACTTCTTTCATCTTGCTTCCTACTGACCCATCCCTATGAGTAATCTGCATTTAATAGGTCCAGGGTCCTGCAAATCTTGTCTCTTTTTCATCTCTTCTTCTCTGGAACAATATATTGCTGTTTAGTTCATTCTCAACAAGTTGTCATGTTTCCTTCTATAAACTCTCTAATTTATATGTTCTCGGTGAAACAATATAATAATAAAGTAGTTCAAGGCTGGGATTTCTAGAGACAACATTCTTCTCATGTCTTCTCATATTAATGATAAGATTCTTGTAGCTAAATGGAAATTATGAGACACTCATCTGTGTTTCTTCAGAGACAACTACCTCATCCTGAAAGCTTCAGCTGACCCATGATTAATACTAGGTCTTTGTAAAATAATCATTTAACTGCCCTGGCAAAGATGTCCTGAGGGAGAGAGAAAAACCTGAAGAGCGAGTCATCCTATCCATTTATAACACTTGTTTGAAACCATCATGGTTCTTCCAATAAGGGAATCTATTGCCAGAATGTGACATGTTCGGTGTGCAGGAGTCACAAGGTTTACATTGCCTCTAATGTGGAAATAGTCCACCATTCCTTTCAGCAACAGAAAAAACACCAGCTAAGAAGGTCTTAGATGAGCAGTAAATAGGCAAGCTGTGCATGACATCAGTAATCTGCAGATAATAGAGATTTACAGATTGCATTGTTAATATTTTATAGAGAGAGAGAATGATATAAATATAAGGCTTACACTACATGCATAAAAGCACAAACACAAATGTTAAACAGAAGCTCCATCTGGAATTCCACCATGATAGCCCACATGCCAAGTTCCATGGTGTGAAACCATCCAGGTTCCTCCTTATAGCCTTAGGCCAACACTTCTTTCACCAAGATTATCTGTGCATTGCTCTTAGTCTTATTTGTCTCTTCTCTTATCTTCAAAGAGTTCTTAGAATCAGAATAAGTAGATAACCACAGGAGGAATACAGCTATTCACTGTGCCCACTACAGCCCATACCCAGTGAGAGACCTGCACACATACTTGAAAGCTCGAATCGTGGTGAGTCCTTCAGCTGTCTCTGAAAAGTGGCACAGCAAAGGGAGCTGGGTATTGTCATCGAGCTCTTGAAGATCCCTGTGTAAACAAAATCCAGAGATGAAAATAAAAAGGTTGGTGCTATATATAAACAAAGGGACAACTAAACACTATTCTCTTTGGAAAGACCTTGGGAAAAGCTTGGAATTTAAGCAAGACACCAGAACTCAGAAACCAATACTGGAGACACAGAAGTGGACAATATCCAGGAAGTAGCTAGGGAGTGACCCCCAATATTCAAACAATGAGCCAAATATGAAACTTCCACAGGGTTTTGCTAAAGAATCCTAAACCATAAGAAATTCCCAGACAGGTGTGGGCAAATCGCCAACCAGATCCTTTTTTTTTTTTTTATAAAAGTAGTTTGGTTTATAAAGGTATCTAATCAAGAACGTTATACTTTAATAACTAATCATTGATAATTTCACTGAACTGACACTGATAATTAATCAGTACTAACATGTTGGGCATGTGCAAACTCAAATCCTAATTATTTTCTAGGGGCATATTTATCAAGCTGTGATGCAGGTAAAATTTCCTACTCTCACCATTTTGGCAAAATTTCAAATACAAGCCCATAACTTACAATACTTGCTACATTTTTTTTTTCTGCAGCCAAAATGTGTAATTTTGCCACAAAATCCAAATTTTGATCCAAAAATATATAAATATGGGCACGAGGCACACATTACACTTACTTGGAGGCAACTCTAAAGTATTTCTGGATGAAGTAGAAAGCAATCCCAATGGGGACAAGCGCCACCAGGAAAAAGGGGGTTGCATAGGAAATGACTCCAATAGCCGAGAGACAAAGCAACGTGGAACGGGTGAGAGACTCCAAAGTGGGAGGAATGTGCTGACCCAAAGAAACACAAATGATTAGAACCTTAAATCTAGATCTATTCCCACTGTCAAAGTTAAGAAAACTGATGTTTCAAGTCTACAAAACTAGCAGTTCTTATGGATGAGTCTGGTAGACCCTTATAATAAATCTTTAGAAATTCAACTCAACTATTAATAAAATCAATTTAATTTCACACACAGAGAAAAAACCAGCCCCAGGCGTAGGTTTTTTGTTTCTTACCTGATCTATGATATTTGTGTCAGCTGAAAACCGATTTAAGATCAAGCCAAGAGGAGTCGTGTCGAAGAACCTGGTTAATTAAGTAAATGGTGATTCATTGACAGAGTAAAGAGATACACAAATATAATTCTCTCCGTCTATTGCTTATTGTATCGATGTATTTATCTGATGGACTGGGAACTGACTGGGGATCCAGTTGTTATCTCCTACCGTATTGGAGCTAGAATGATTTTCTTCAGAAGATTGTCATGTAGGTTCTTGGCGGCATTGAGCCCCATCCACTCTACAGTCAGTGATGTGATTAGACAAAGGATGATGCCCGAGGCACAGAGAATGCTGAAGCCAGTCACATAGTAAGTCTGAAAGCTATTGGTCTGCAAAGGCAAGCACAGTGCACCCAAGGGTGAAGGTATACAATCTGGCACATACAGGTGGGAATTATATTAATATAATTTATTATATAGCTATTTATATAACTAAACCCCTAGAAACCTATGACTTGGGTATAACCTCCAGAAGCAGTGAACCCCATGGCTCAGTTCCTGACTAGGAGATATAAGGGAAAGAAGGTTCACTTTCTCTGGCCTCTACCTCATTAGCAAAGGGCTGGAGTTTCAGAGTCTGGATAGTGAAATTGTGCTACAGAAGTTCTGCATAGGATTCTAGTTATGGACTAAAGGCAGATGTTCTGTGTGATAAGACCCCCTAATCAGTGTTAGACTGGTAGTAAAGGCAACTTGAGCCCCAACGAGGGATGAAAGCTAGTAGATATGGCTGGCTTTTAAGAGAGAGGATAGAGACTGAGAGGGATTTGGCTGAGGAGCTCATTGAAATATAACATATAGAACGAAATCCCAGCAGTTACACACACAGGTGTACTCCCCAAACAGTTGCAGAAAAAAATTCACTGCTAGTTTCCCTTTATTTATCTGTGACTTTGATATTACCTCATTCAGAGCCGTTTCATTGTTATGGGTAGCGTTCCTAATACTGCTGGTCTCCGAGGTCCAACTTGCCAACCAATAGTCTATGGCCACCATCACGGAGTGTTTCAGCAGTTTGGAAAATACCATGAGGAACAACAAGAAGAATCCCCCTGAAGTGAGATATCTCCAGCAAGTTTTCCAAGGCATCTTGGTCCTCAGTCGCATAACTGTGGACATATTGTCTTCTTCATCCTCCTCTTCTTCTTCCTCTGTATATCACAGAAAGAAATGTTGTGAGTTGGGGAGGGTGGTACAGGGCCCACAATGCACTTCTTTCTTTTAGATTCTAAAATCTAATTCTAGATTCTAGAATTTAGCATCACAAATAGCTCTATACAAGGCACTGGTCATATTAGTTTACATTATGTTAGATGAGGATAGAAAGGACAATTTTATTCACTAGGAAGATAGTACTTTTTAATTTAGAAACAAAGTAATTATTTAACTCAAATGCCTGATTCTATTAACATCTCCCCTCTAAAAATGTGCTCCCGGTTGTTCCCAGGTATAGTGGCTCCAAATTTATGGACACAGCTGAACATGTGAGCAAACCATTAACCATTATTACGTACTCTATATTGCAGCTGTCTGGCCCATATATTATTACAGTGAAGGATAGAAACTCACATGTCGTAAGTCACGTAAAAGGTACACAAAGTCTCAAAAAGTCTCACCAATTGTAAAGTGGGGGGAATCTTAGTCCTGTGCAATTCGCACGTAGAATAATATTAGACCCTTTGAAATCTCCCAGTGGAAATGTATATTTTATAGAGAGGGCAGTGCTCCATACTTTGTTATAACAGGAGAGATTGTAAGGACACTGGTGATTATTTATCCTGTGCTTGTATTACATAGGATTAGAGCGTCCGATGATAAATTAGAGGATAATATCAGTAACAAGCAGAGGCTCAGCGCACAGCTGGGCTATGTAACAGGCAACGGCTGGAGAATGTGACATATCAGTACACTACCTTCTCCTTCATCCTCGGCTTGTACTTTGCCTTCCCGAGAGTACATTGCTCTTCTAAGGGTTTTTCTTTCCATTGCAGCCTGGTCTGCATCCGTGTCCTAAAGAAGCACATATTATTCACATAGTAAACAAGATGGGTGGAGGTATAAAGTTGAAGATCATGGCAAAGGGGGTTATTTACTAAAGTCTGAATTGTTGCGTATAGGTGCGAATTCGCCAGATAAAGACAGTCGTAATAGGCTGCTACTGTCGCAGTCGCATCTGTATAATGAGAATATTGTTGCAGTCGCAACTTTATTGTGAGAAAATTGTCTCAATCTTAACTTTAAAAAATTGTCGCGACTTTACAATGGGGAAATTGTAGCAGATTTGCTATGGGAATCTGCTGTTTGAGAATTCGACAGTTGAATCCGCACCTTAGTGAATAAGTCCCAGAAAATGAAGCTTTTCACGCCACATGGTAACATAACATGACAAAAACAGAGGAATCTTCCTGTTAAAGGGGAATTAATATTTAGTATGTCGTACATAAGATTTCATTACTTATTACTCCTTATCTATAAGTCTACATAGCTTTACAATATTTCCTTCTCAGCAGGTTTTAGAAATATATCAGATTAGGGGGGCTCTGAGCCTAGTTGTTCCTTTCCCCTAAACTCTGGCCCTGTGCATTGTACAGATTCACACCCCTGTCTAAACACGGGAGGAGGGATACAAATAATAGAAATACACTAAAACACAAAACTTACCCTTTATTTTATAATATTCCTATGGTTTTTTATAAGTTCAGTGTGAATAGACATTTACTGCTTATATAACCGAGCCCCCCCCAAAATAAAACCCAATCCTTGGATAAAAAGATTTCTTTCTGTAAACATTACCTTTTCTAGTTCCTGATCTTGACGGTTCATTAATGTTTTCCAGTGCTCATAAAGTTCATTGTCATTATTTTGGATGTCTTTTAATGTTCCCTCTCTAAGCACAGATCCATCTTTCATAGCGATTATCTGTAAAATGCCAATAAAGCAAAAAAGATTAATTCGCTGGCAGCAATTGCACCTCCATGGATTCAGGGGAAGGGGGTAATACTGGGGGGATAAATGCCTCCCACATACTGGGAAAGGTTAACGTCAGCGGCACCCATACCATACACATACAGGCTCTTTTATTAAAGCAATGGAGACTCAATGCTTTCTTTATAGCACTATAACCTGTCAGGGTTGTATCTTACAGAGACAACCTGTAACTGGGCCATAAAGTGGGACAGGACTGATGTGTTTGTAATAAAAAACTAACTACTGTATATAACTAGTCATGATCTAATCTGAACCAATAATCGGGTATTGAGGTCAAAGCAATAGTGTGCAATTGATCTAGAACTAGGTTAGCTTGTGTAAGAAGAACCATTTCCTTAAGTAGCCAAGATGTACTGACTGCCCTAGTCAACTGTGCATTAACCTGTTACTGCTGGCTTCTGTGATATAGAAATAGTTTTCTCTGACCCAGGTTGGCCCAGTTGGGCCCATCTTGGGACTATAAGTGACTAATAGAGTAGAGTTCTGCCTGTATGTTTCTGATGTGTGTAAATAAATCCAGACAGTTCTAGCTATGTCTAGAGCATTCAGTTCCTTGGCATTGGCTGGATTTGGTTCTAGTGTGCAGCAGAAACCACCTTTAGCTGAATGATCTGTACTGTTCTGTGGACTCCTTTATCCTTGGGAAAAGTGAGATACGGCTAAACCTTGTAAGGGTTTCCGTAATAAATTCTGGTCCCCGGAGGGTGTAGTGTGTCTGATTGTGGTTCAGATATGATTCACACCTAGAGAAAAGAGACCATATGATCTGGGTAAGGTAGCCCACTGATGGGGTAACAGTGAACAAAGATAGCTGGAATTGATACTGTAAGCTTAGAAAATGCTAGACCCTGGTGAATACCATAGATAAGAAAATCAATTATTTTCTTTCCTCCATTGGCAAAATTCCCAGAACATTTTGTCTGAAGTAAACCAATTAATAAAACCTGCTCAGTTCCTATGGTAAACCCAGTAACTAGATTTCTAGCTTGGCGTATAACCATACAGTCCTGTTTCTCTGCCCAAGTGATGTTTTATACTTTGAATAAGGCCACTTTGCTTGGAGTCCCTCTCAACTGATAATATAAGCCATGGCTATGTCATTCGGATGTAGATAGATTCCGAGCTGAATCACAATTTTAATGGTTTCTAAGCCATGAGATGTTAATTCCAAGATGTTAATTGAAGGCTAAAACTCCTGTGGGGTCCACGTGTCCCTTAGATTGGTGAGCTGCTCCCCATACGGACAGATTTAGTTGGTAGTAACTACTGTCTTTGGTGGTGAAGTTTGGTTGGGTCCACCACTTTAAAGACTGTGTTCTTGTTTCTTCAACCAGTATGTGACAGCAGTGTCATTATTTGGGATAATGTGGGAAAATGTGCTGGAGATACTGTGGTCATTTGTGGGAATGTGAAATTGAGATTGTCAACAATGAAACTACATTAACATTGACACAATTATGGAGACATTATGCACAAACATTGCAGCATTTTCCAGGACAAGAGGAAAGAGAAATAATAATACTATGTCTTGAGATATTTCCTGGATGAATTGTCCGTGTACAGTAAACACGGGTCTGCCTGGTTTAAGGGGTCTAAATCTAAGCTCTTGGGGTGTACAGCTGCCTATATGTATACAATGTAATGACAGTATTCCTTCATACTATTTAACCTCAAGGGATTGTCAAACACCATTAAGGGGGTAATTCAGCAAGGTGCGAACTCACCTTGCGATGCTTTGATTCACCTTGCAAAAATGGATACGCGCTGGCTTCTCTCCTACACGCGCACAGTAGCACACGCTTTAAAGGTATTCCAGTCTCGCAAGGCGACTCGATTGGTCATGAGGAGACTGGAATACCTTTAAAGCATTTGCTGATGTGCGCGCGTAGGAGAGAAGCCAGCGTATAACCATTTTTGGGAAGTGAATCGAAGCATCGCAAGGTGAGTTCGCACCTTGCTGAATTACCCCCTTATAAGTATTGGCAACCATTTTTTTAGATAAAACATGGAGGTTTGTATCCCATGCAATGACAATGGTGTGCACTCAAACTACATCTTTTTCAAAAAATTCTAAAGTTCAAAATTTGAAGCTGCAAATGGATTTCAGAGAAATTACAGATGGAAAAATCAATGCAAACTTCGGAAACTTCTTGCCTTACCCAATCGGCGTGCGGAAGGTATTGCAGTTTGTGGGTGACCAAGACCACCGTTCGTTTATCTTCTCTTAGAAACTTCAGAATTCCTTCCTGCATCAGGTGGTCACTTAAATGTATGTCCAAGGCCGAGAATGGGTCATCCTATGTCCGTCACAGGAGAGGGAATGAATGTGTCAGCCAAACAAGGCAACCGCACAATTACTTCACACAAAAATTAAAATGTGCTATTAAACTGGAGTATTTACAGGCCTAAAGTGTTTGGGTTCAAATAAGACTCCCTAAAAAAATCTGTCCAGCAGAACTGATAGAACCAAAACTGGATCTGGCAACTTTATGTTTCACTAAAGGAACCAAGCCTGGAGCCAAAAACCTTTCAGCCATTGGTTTGTTCCTGAGGAAACTGCCATTTATGCGCTATTTTTGGTCATATGGCTTGACTCTTTTCTTAACTGCATCACCACTTGTCACCACTATAGCGATAACTCATCTTTTACATGGAAAGAGCAATAGAACAGTGCTACCAGCAATCTATATCATTTGCAGACAAAGCACCAGATATTAAATAGACATTTAACAAATGGCTGATCCCTAGTTTACATTAGCAGGAATAATCCCACAGAATTTATATTCTAGTAAAAATCCTATGTCCCTGACCCACTGAGCAGCTACAATTATGAGCCTCATTGACAAAAGTGCATATTCATCTGTCAAAATCACTTTGCTACAATTCAAGTCACATCCCCAAAATAATCACAAATTCACTGCTCACTACTGACTATCCAGCAAATGCTATTGGAAGCATAGTGTGGCATAGTCAGGTGGATGGAAGCAGGATGCAAAATCATGCGGAGTGATGTGACAATTGAAGGGCAGTGACGTCAGTCTCACCATATCCCATTAACTGTATTCTGTGAATATTCTATTTCTGTCACCTTATCCTTATGTCATGTTGGCACTTAGGGGGGAATTCACCATCAGTGAGCGCATAACAGTCTGTGCGAAGTGAGCCGAAGGATCCGGAGTTCACTTCGCACAATGGGGAATTCCCCCCTTAGTCGCAGTCGCCATTGTCACTTTTGAATGAAGAGTTGCCTTATGCAACACCGGAGCCCTGACATCAACCCCCCAGTTTACCAGTCTGAAATGGCAAAGTCAAACAGGGGAATTCAGAGCAGTGCACTTAGTAGCATTTTCACCTTTGCACCACTCCTCCATTTACTCAATAGTAGTACCTGTGCACGTGCACACAAAGTGATGCAAAGAGCTACATAAGTTCGCTACTCACATAGTCACTTGAAATGGTTGTGTACTTTTCTCAATAACCGAACATGGGGAAGTGGAAAATCTATGCGGATTCACAGCTCTACACAATTATTTGGACTTCAGTCAATGAGGTCCTATGGATTTTCCCCCAACCATCGCTATGGCAGTTTGTACATTAAAAGCAAAAGAGCACAAGTTCATAAAGGAAATAGACTCTTCTGCATTTTACCTATTGTTTTTAATACTTTTCTGGTTTATTTATATAGAAGAAAATAATAAAAAGGAATAAATAAAAGGAATTCATTCCATTGAGAATCTTACCAGGAACACAATGTTAGTGTTCTGATACAGGGCTCTCGCTACGCAGATTCGTTGTCTCTGTCCTCCGCTGAGATTTATTCCCTAATGAACAAAAACACAGAGACAAAATAATTTGCACAGGACCTTGGCAGATGCCGTATCTAAGGGTCTGATAAAGTTATATAAACAGTTGTGTCCAGCCTTTAGCTGTAACAATCACTAACATGGTGCGCTAAACAGGTTTAGTCATTCGCTACAAGTCTACAATTTATTCCTAGAATTTTCTCTTTGCCCATAATTTCTATTTTCTCATTAAATAAAATGGACAACTGGAAATGAACAGAAAGTAAAGTGAGAACGCAGCCGGAGAATAATATAGATGGGATGGCTACCTGGAGATAGCGGGATTTTACAAAAACATTTTACACCGTTAGTAAATACAATGTATACCCCTAGCAAATACAACAGTATAAATACAATGTATACTGCTAGTAAATACAGTGGTATAAATACAGTGTACACCAATAGTAAATACAGTGGTATAAGTACAATGTACACCGTTTGTAGATACAATGTATACCGCTAGTAAATACAGTGGTTTAAATACAATGTATACAATAATTATGCCATAAAGCAATAGGCCAGTTTAATAGTTTCCACAAGCTAAAAGTGTGCTGAGTCAGTTTTCATAGAATTTTAGATTTTATTAGTTTGGTATTTTGTTTGCTCTGAATTACTACCAACACCTACAGCAAATTGTAATGTTCATGAGTAAGCCTTCACTATACAGCATGTCACTCAATGCAGAAAGTAAATGTATTTCTATGTTAATGAGAGTTTTCTTTTAACTTGTACTGTATTACCCTTTCTCCTATCTCTGTTTGGTCTCCGAATGGCAAAAGGTCAATATCAAGTTGTAGAGAGCAGGCGTCAGTAACAGCTTTGTATCTGCAGGGGATGAAGGAACACAAGCATAAAATAAACAGAACAAGCCATCTATAGAGTATTAGCGCCATTGCCAAATACCTGGAAATATGACTTCTTTCTGTTAATAAATCCATCTATCTATTTGTAATAGACCTTTATATCAAATGAATGCTCTGCCTGGAATTGAACCAAAAAGCCACTGGTCACTGTACAGTTACTGGACCCCTGTACTTCACTGGATGTGCCGAGTGCTTTATGGCACTTCTGTAAACCATTTCTCAGTTGCAACGCACTCACTAATTACCAGCCCTAGTTATATCTTGAGCCTGCAGCTATGCATTGTCCTTGATTGCAGAACATTGGCTGCGTTTGTATGTACCCTGCCCTGCTCTGCTGTGACCCACTCCTCCAGTGGTCCAATGTCCCTGTGCCCAGCCCATTGTCCATGTACCTTTGCCAGTATCCTGCCCCTGGCTCTGACCTCCCAGTTCCTGGCTTCTGGCCTGTTTATCACTATGTTCTGCCTGTTGATTCTGTCTGTTCTGATCCATTACTGACCCAGCCTGTTTATCACTATGTCCTGCCTGTTCATTCTGATTCTGTCTGTTCTGATCCATTACTAACTGGGCCTGTGCAACTACATTTCCTTCCTCCTCGTTTCCACAGTGATACGTTTGGAACCCTTGGTCTCCCTTGTGGAACCATTGGTAATTTTTTGCCTGTAAGACTTGGCAACATCCTAGTAGTGGAAGATCGCATGGAGACCGGATTTCCATCGGTTTCCTTCACGTGTCTGTCTGTCTTTGCCATAATCTATACAGTTATATATTCCCTGCAGGAGTAAACTGTACACTCATAGCAAGCACATACAGTTTACATACATGTACAGAGTGAGTAATCGTTTGTCTGTACATATAGTTAATCACGTACCTTTGCTTGTTGAAGGGGCTTCCAAATGTTATATTGTCTTCCAATGTGGCATTAAGGAGCCATGGCTTTTGTCCTGCATAAGCCACAGAATATCTGCTCTTACTGTAATAAAGCACATGAATATGAGGGGTTAATTCCCAGCCCTGAGGTGTTAAATTACCACTCCTGAGGGGTTAAATTTCCAGTCCTGAGGAGTTAAATTCCCAGTCCAGAGGGGTTAAATTCCCAGTCCAGAGGGGTTAAATTCTCAGTCCCATTTGAGTTATGTCATTTTAGGCACTAATTAAAATATGAAATTAAAATGATCTTAATTAGAGAAGGATCTTGTAAGTAGGCTCAGAAATAGCAAGTTTGAGCAGTCGCACAGATGTCAATACGTTGAAACAAAGCAGATTTGATTTAGTAAAAGAGAAATAAAATCCAGTAAAAATATATTTCATCTAGTAAAGCAGAAAGAAATGAAAGAACAAATAAAGTAACAAAGCATCTTAGAAAAACAGAGAAAAATGGTGAGAATTGGGAGAATTCGGTTCCCCGGGACAAAAGTGAACTGAAATGAAAGGTTCCATTTAATAAATAGGGTAAAGATTGGCATAGTAAACTGTGTCGCACTATTTATCATCCTGTACTGTAAATGTTTATGGCTGGGATACCACTGCTCAGTGGAACATTAAAGGTGAATCTGCGGGGAAAATAATATGATAAATGTAAAATAATTGGTTAAAGCCACGGAACCGGGAATGATTTGCTTAGATCCACAGAAGTATAATATCAGCGTGTTTATCACTTCCCCCATCTTATTTTGCTATGGAGGCTTCCATCAAGAGTTAAACTGTGTTTAATTATTTTACAATTTGCCTTTCCCGGCAATGCGTTAATTATTATTAATTATTAATTACAGGACTAATGAGCAGAGAAATTGTTGTGGAATATGGAAAAAATAGTTCATCATTTATGTTTTATTTTCAATCTGAAATGTCAAATTATTATTAATTATTTTTATTACTGTTATTGTTATTAACATTATTATTTTGCCATTATTAATGGTTGATAAAGGGGGTTATTATTATTATTATTAATGGCTGATAATGGGGGTTATTTTTATTATTATTATTATTATTATTAATGGCTGATAACGGGGGTTATTTTTATTATTATTAATGGCTGATAAC
>WMED01003548.1:0-21996 GCA_019650415.1 Pipa parva
TATGTGAGTTTCTGTGCAGCAGCGCTTGGTATGTGGGTTTCTGTGGAAAATCACCTGGTATCTGTGTTTCTGTGCAGCAGATACTACATATTCATATTGAAATACAAATATAACATTTTCTACAAATCATACATATTGTTAGAAAGTGCAGATAAAGGGGCACATTTAGTTAACTCTCCCGCTGAAGTGATTATGCAACACCCATAGTGAAGTCAATGTTCACTAAAGAGCATGCTGTCATTTTGTTGGAGAAAATTGGCCTAAATTATTGTATATTACTTTCTGAGCATGGTCAGGTGACTAGTAGCAGATGCCAGTGTTACACAGAGGCAATGACACAACAATAATAGGGCTACATCACGTATGCTCCCTGGCAGGGAGGTGTACCTGCTGCTGCCAATATAATCTGGATCACTGAGAGGAAAAGTGATATTCACCAATGGGTAAATGTAGCGCTGATGCTTTTAGATTATTGCTCTAGTTTTAAATGAGCACATTCATTGCATTTGTCCTGTGAAAAATAAACTGAAAAGAGTGAAATCCTATTGTGTGAAAGGTACACTTTAACTCTGGCGTTAAGGAAAGTCAGCTAGATCTGCTAAAAGAAAAATCATTTAAGAACTAATGTCCCATAACCATAACCGATATGCTGAAAGTACAGGGTCTGCCAGGCTAAACTGCTAATTGGATCCTCATTAATATGCTAATGAACCCAGACACATCACACACTCAGTGCTGGTTTCACACATGCTCTGTAGAAGCCAGTGCCCAGGACACCAACTTTGCCAGCAGGGGGTGGAGCTGAAATGCTACAATGACTGCCATGTACTAGTGAAATAATACATGCAGACGATGTAGAAATAATCTAGTGGGTGGCTTGGAAGAGAAAGACTGTGGGTTTATTGTGTTGATGGCATGTAGGCCACGGGCAAAATTTACTAAAGTCAAAATGATTTTTTTAAAAACTTTTTTACCAGATTTTCAATGCAAAAACAGGCTAAAAGGTTGAAAATTACATTTTCGAACATTTTTTGCCTGTTTCCTGCCCAAAAAATGGTCAAAAAGGGGGCAAAAAACAGGCAAAAAATTGAAAAATTGTTTTAGACTTAAGCAAATTTCGCCCTAAATGTACAAATGGGATTTATTAGAAGACTATCTAAAGTGACTGATTTATCTTAAAATGCATGAAATCCAAATCCTAATGCTTTTTCATTTATTTGCATACGGATGAATGTGCATTGCAGTTGATGGAGTGAATAGAAAAAATTGAGCACATATGCAGCGAGGTGCACCTCAGACATGTGTATTGCATCATAAATGTGAGTACCTTATTTAGAACCAGAAACATCCAAAAAATCAATTTTCTGCACGGCAGTTATTCAAATCCACTCTTGTAAAAATGTTCTTTGAATTAAATTCATGAATTGTATCGCTTTCTGTCTGTTTGTATCTTTACTTATAGCAGCCATGTTGTTCATCAGAGCCCCCCAGTCCCATTGCTTTCCATGGTGATTTCGATAATACATATACAGGAAGTGTTGCCCTAAAGCCTGATTTTTAAAGCTAAATGTCTTACTTTATAGACACAGTGTAGAATGTTTGAAACAAATAAAGTAAAAAGGATTTCTTTTCAACTTAAATTCCACTATTCCATGACTTAATACATCACTAATGAATCTAAAGTTCATAATAGGAGTAAAAAGCCTGATGTTTATTCTTATATTGTGTTCGACTTCATTGGTGGTAAAGACCCAGGGGGTTATTCACTAAAGTCCGAATTGTTGTGTATAGGTGCGAATTCGCCAGATAAAGACAGTCGCATTAGGTTGCTATTGTTGCAGTCGCGTATTTATAATGAGAATATTGTCGCAGTCGTGACTTTATTATGGGAAAATTGTCACAATCTTATAAAAACTATAAAAATTTCTCTCAACTTTACAATGGGGAAATTGTAGCAGATTTACAATGGAAATCCGCTGTTTCGAATTCGCAACTTAGTGAATAACCTCCTCAACCACTGTCTCCACCCCCCTCCCCAAAATAAAGGCTGAAGCCAGATGGGTAAGTGTAAAAAGTATGGTTTTATTATACAAAACAATGTATATGTACAGATTAGCCATAGAACATCTCCATTCTTACAATGTAAAAAAATGCTACAAATGCTCTTCAGAAATTCCACAGAGGGCTTCATTAACAACACTTTTTATACAGAGTTATGTACAAGGCTGCATTGGTTACAGAAACAAGGGAAAATTCATCATGGCCAGAAAAACAAACCATTAACCTCCCCCAAGCACACCCACATAGGAATCGCTGGCCTACCTTCTCCTTTATCTGGTCTGTCATTTGTTCTTTTTGGGAATAATGACAACTCCTCAGAGAGTAAAATAAGAGAAGGAAAATGGCTGGCAGAAAAAGATATTACTTGGGTAAATTTAACACTAGACACAGTGTTAAAGTGTCTAGAACGATAAACACAGTTTTATCCATAAGCAAAAGCTCAAAAATATCTGCAGGCAATCTGAACACACATTGATGGCCGGACTGGGGAGTTAACAGGTTTTAGTCTGTGGTTTAGAGCTAGATATTGGAGGATGATGGGAAGATTACAGGATGCTTATTTGGGTGGATCTACCAGACATAGTACAGAACATCACTTGTAACAATTTCATTGGCTACTAGGGTTATCATGCATTTGCAAAGGTTTGATTCACTACATGGCACTCCTAGCAGAAAAGCAGTTTTGCCTTTACAAAGAAGGTGGAGCTAGATTTACACCATAGATCTGCACTTTCAGAATAAATAAGTAGTGTGTAAAATGAAACAAAACAATCAAAAACTCTGAGTATTTACCACTGATTCCTCCTATTCATGGCAATGACCCCTTGGATTACACACAACTACAGTGTCACCTATAGAGGATAGCACTGATCCGCACAGGATTACATTGACCTACAGATTATCATGCTGACACACAGAAGGTCACAGTGACTACAGGAAACTTGACTGACCCATCCATATAGGATTAATTAATTCACTCCAAAATATTGTATTTATTTATAATTGTATTTAACAATATTATTATTATATTTATTATAATAAGTCAATGATTTAGCATTTTCATTGTTTCAGTTATATCTGTGAGGTGACCCACAGGATGACTCTTTTATGGCAAGATGTAGACAGCTCACAATCATTATTGTCCGATGACTTAACTGGAATTATTTAAACGTGGCCATTAGATCATGTGGAATGCTGGACATCCCTTTCACATGTGCAAAACTGAGACTTGCGTTTAGTGAAACACTAGCTGGTGAGTTAATAAGATATGTTTCCTGTTGTAAACCTGTTGCTTTAGTGGAGACACAAAAACCCAAATGTGACACCCCTAGAGTACTTCTTTTGAAACAGCTAATCTAAAATTTGTTGCGAATATGAGGCAATACGTGGCTTCAGGCTGAAAATTACATGTTTTTCTGATACACAGACATAAGAATCTCTGTGAAGAGGATTAACCATGGAAAGAAGATAACTGTGGTTTACAACTAAAAACCTTCAGAAAGAAGATAACTGTTGTCTACAGCTAAATACCCTTCAGAAGGAAGAAGGTAACTGTGGTCTACATTTCAGTACCCTTCAAGGGAAGAAGGTAACTGTGGTTTAAAGATCAATATTCTCAGGGGGTAGAGGGTAACCATGGAAAGAAGATAACTGTGGTCTACAGTGCAAAAGACTTCAGAGAGAAGAAGGTAATTGTGGTCTACAGCTCAGTACCATTCAGAGAAGGTCACTGTGGTTTAAAGATCAATATCTTCATGGGGAAGAGGATAACCACAGGAAGGAGATAACTGTGGTCTACATCTCAATACCCTTCAAAGGGCAGAAGATAACTCTGTGATACAGCGTGATATCCTTCAGAGGAATGAAGGTAACTGTGGTTTAAAGATCAATATCCTCAGGGGGTAGAGGGTAACCACAGAAATTAGATAACTGTGGTCTACAGTGCAAAAGACTTCAGAGAGAAGAAGGTAACTGTGGTCTACAGCTCAATACCATTCAGAGAGAAAAAAGTAATTGTATTCTACAGCCAAAATCCCTTAAGTGAAAACAAGTTAACTGGGGTCTACAACCTCTCAGTGGGAAGAAAGTAAGTGGGGTCTACTGGTCAATACTCTCCAGGTAACTGTGCTTTAGGTATAATAACTGTAATGCACAAAATAAAGGGAACTTTTGAACTAATGAAAGATACAAAAAATACTGAGTTCCCCTGTAGTGCCTGCTGAGTTAACTAAGCAGTTACAAGCCCACATTTCTTAGGGACAGATATAAATGTGGCAAAGGCTCAGTTGGCCTAAATTATAGCATAATAGCAGGGGTACCTTAATAGTGAGAGCCTTATATACTTATTTATTATTACATTATTGACTGTGAAGTAACCCTTTGTATATGGTTAGTCTGGTGTCTTTTCATAGCAGCCATCACTGCAACCATAAGAGAGAGGGTACATTTGGTGGGAGGTATAGTGAAGGTGACACTAAACTTGCTGATGATTCATGAGGGATAGGGGGATATTAGCATGGAAGTCTGTAGTAGGGGTAACTGCAAGGGAACAGCACAATCCTGCTTGCTATGTGCATGCACTGACTCCCAACGCACAACTATATAACGCCTCTATATGGAGGGTTTTGTGGAGGTGCAATTCATTTAGGATTTGATTCTGTTTCTTTTATTTCCTTCATACAGATACCCAAATTAACGCATCATTGATTACATAAAATCACCATGGAAATGGTATAACATGATTGACTCGATGTCTTATTTCAACCTTACATACAATATCGCTATTATCCACTATGTCTCTTATTCTTTCCTAAAGGAGAGAGGTGCTGGGAAAGATAATGGACTTCAAATATACATTGTATAAGGAACATAGAGGTTATCTCACTCTCTAAATTTTATTATTTAGATTTCCACCAGTGCATAGGCATATTGAAAAAGCATAAAAAATAAAACTGTGCATCTAAATGTGTGGACTCCATAATAAACTGTCTCTGTGAGATGGGGTGAAGAGTACACAGCTGAACCTGGATTCCTAGACTTGCAGATGACTATACATAATCAATATTCTACTACATGAACTGCCTCTTTTTCCCTTTGACCTGAACACTGAGTTACCAATGCATGTGTAACATTAGAACAAGTGTAGTTCCACCGTGTGACCAGATTCACAGAACCTTTCAGTAAGTCCATACATGTGCGCATTTGTTAAGACATTAGATTGAGAAACTTGTTTTCCTCTGCCAATGTTGTAAGCATAGAGCTCATGTCTCCTATTGCCATGTTGCTTATTCCAGCAGGGATAGGAGGGAGAGTCAGAGAGTTCCGAGGAGTTGTGAGACGAGAAGAGGTTTGGGAGAAACTCTGTAAAAGACCTGGACTAAGAGTTCCTGACATGAGGCTCGAATGTTCCCCATCATCCATCATGGCATCAAAATCTATAGCAGGCGGTTGCTCTAAAGTTTGAGAGTCCACGGTGCTTGTTACCTGATTAACCCCTGGAGAGGGCATGGTGGCAATTTGCCTTACTGTGCAATCAATGCCAGAACTGAAATTGCCAGTTGGTTCGTACATGTGTATTTGTCCTGAATAATACAGCAAGTTGTCCTCTTTAGCATTAAGGCAAGGTCTGGGATCTGCACCTTCACTGCTTCTTTTAGGAGTTGCCTCCGCTGTCTGTTGGCTTGGACTCAGTTCATTTGCTGAGGGTGGACTCCTCATGTAAGAAGGTTGATGTCCTGGGTGTACATTCCTTGGTCTGTTTGGAGGATGAGGGGCTGTAGGGGGTCTGGGCTGAATCATTGCTTGATTGAATGCTTTCCCAGAAATCCCTCCTGGGTTCTGTTGTGGCTGTAATCTATTCTGCAGATTCTGGGCTGCATAGGTGTTTGCTGGATGGTGTCCATCTTGATTAATGCAGAAGTTACTGGAGTAACCTTGTGTGGTTATTCCATGTAGGATGTTCTGAGTCTGGTGCTGATTATTCAATGCATTGTGAGGGGTGCACTGGCCATGCACTCCAGGTGTCTCCACCATATTATTACAGGATGGAGAAAGCTGGCATGCACCTTCATTAGCTGCTCTTGGGCTAAACATTTGCTGAGAATGGTTGTACCTCTGTTGGGTGCTGAAGTCAGAATTGTTGTTTTGGCATTGACTAATCTGCTGTCTTGGTTGTATATAATTCACCCTTTGTCCATTAAGACTGATGTTTCTCTGTATGTTAGTCTCCTGTGAAGATGGACTCATGCCATTATTATTAGGTGGGACTTGTCCGTGATTTAAATTTTGATATTGGCCAAAATTTTGCTTTTGTGGAACGACAGCTAAATTGCCTTGAGAAAACGACTGGTTGGGAATGTCATTCACATCAACAGTTCCAGAACTGACTTCGTTCCACTGAACAGGCATGTTATTTGATTGTATATTAGATGATGGTCCAAGGCAGTCAGCCATAGATGGGTAGTTTCTGCTTGTGTAAGCTCCAGAAACTCTATACTGGGCTTGAGCATTTTGTTGGAAAGACTTTACATTGGTTAGCAAATGTTTAGCTGGATTACTGTAATCTGAAGAAGGATTCTGCTCAGGAGCTCCTCTGTTCTGAGATTTAAGGTACTGAACAACATCATCTGGCAGCATGAGATCATCATCTGCCCCCGGAACATCCACATCAGAAGACATGGCTTCCATGATAACATTTTCACTGATGCTGGGTGGCCGGGGGGAATACAAGTGTCTGTAAAGGCTCCCATCTGAACGGGTGTACTGCTGAAGACCTCCATTTCTCCTTTCAGTAATGGATGGAGGATGCAGAGCATTCATACTGTTCATGCTGTGAAAACGCTGAACTCTTGGTAGTGGTTGTCCATCTATGCCACCTGCTCTCCTCACTGGATCACTAGCACGCCTGGAATGATTTCCAGTGATCTCATGAGGGAAAAGTGTCAAGCCTGCATTTCCACCACCATCACTGCAACGTCTTGGACCTGAAGGCTGCCGGAAAGGAGGCAGAGCAAAGTCTGGTCCATCAAGCAACGATACTTTGTTCCTCAAGCTCATTTTCTCCATGTTGGGAAGGGGTGTAGGGGGAGGGCCACCAGTTGCAGCTGCATACTTTGCTTTTAATCTGTACTGCTGAGCGGGAGTGAGGTTGAGAAGATTAGGAATCCCGTTGTGCTGGCTGACATCACTAGACCGCCTGGAGGCATCAGTGGAGATCGGATCATAGGAATCTGCAGAACTATTGTTATTGAGGCGGCTCCCAAACTGAGATGTTTCACTCGAACGGCGGCTGGAGAAGTAAGGAGAGATTCCAGAGGACCTGCGGCTGGTGTAGGCTGAGCTGGCGGTACTGGTGGTGCTATCTCGACGCTCATTCAGCATGGTGATGTCATTTATACACAGCTCTGTTGTTCGGGGGTTTGAAAACACACTGCTTGGGACACCGAGATTATCAAGTAAAGGACCTGGAATGGAAAAGAAAGAATGAGGGTCCATTAAACGGGACAAGCCATACGGTTCAAACAGAAAACATGTAAATGACTTTAAAGAAGCAGTTCCCAGTAAATAATTATAACATCTCACCTGGATAAAAATAGCTTACTTAATTAAATTCAGTAAAAATGTCTCTCTAAGATCAATTCATAAACGCTATTGTTTGTTTTTGGCTGTTGATAGCGGCCATGTTGTACGCGTTTGTTCAATACTTCTCAGTCAGCCCTATTGAAACTCTTTGGTGCTTTAAATAATACAATATTCATTATTCCTGTTATTTTTCTTTTAAGCCATAAATTTCTATAAAATGTGATCCATGTGACAGAATAATTATAAAAGCGAGTTCTCTAGGGAGGGTTTCTCCTGGCCTGACCAAGCGCGCAGGCCAATGGTCTGAACATGTAGTGGTCTACTATGTGGCCACCCAAGACTGCCCTTTAAAGCCACTGAATGGTCACACAGTCCAACACATGAACAAATTAAACATATAGACATAATTTTATTAGGTGAGTATCACCCCTGGAGTTCTCACATGTTTAGTAAAACCCTTCCCCTATAGTGCCCATGTGTATATTACAGCCAGGAAGCAATAAAATGGCTGCAGCTAAATTAAAATGGCCGACATACCGTTTACATTGATGGGTGGAAGCCTGGTGTTCCTGACAGGTGGATCGGGGTTCATGAACGAGCAAGACTCCTTCACTGTCCTTAATTTTTCTTTCTTAAGCTGCTCCAGTCTCTGTACAGCGGTCCCGCCATTGTTTCTAAGCTGCAGGCTGACCAAGGTACTGCCAGACGACACCGTGGAGTCCACCACAGGGCTGGTATCCTCCAAAGCAAAGTAGTCTCCCATGCGCCCTTCACCGTACCAGTTCATCTCAACTCCACTGTCAGCGTTGGCATTGCCAAGTGGTGAAGGTTCACTGCTGCAGGATGACTGCCCACCAGGGCTGGACTGGTGCATCTGAGAGATAGGGGAACCTTAGTAAATACCAGGGCTAAAGGCTGGCAGCTTCATGTGTATAGTGATGCCCTACTGTTCCTGGCTCATATCACAACCCCCATTTCTACGCATGCTGACCACAAGCCATATACTGGGCTGGGCAGGGTGGGAAATGGCTGAATCAGATGGACTCCCGCGCCGATTAGATTTACAACATGCAGGGGCATTGCGCACTGAGTCTGTTAGCAAAATAACCCACACTAAGCCAATTAAAATCCCAACCCCCTGGCTTTTTTTTTAATTGACAAACATACAAAAAGCTACAAGACTGACTCACCTGAGTGTATCCTATCCTTGTGATAATGTGAGGTAAGCAGAGAGAATAACAGGAGTTTTAGTAAATAATGCACAACAGGCTAACAATGTTAAACACAAAGCTGCGTACTTGCATACTATACCTTTAAATAAACAATTACACACACAAGCACACACTCATGTGCTCATAGGTGCAGGTAACACTGACTCACACTCACAGACACACACTAACACACTGACTCACACTGACAGACACACACTGACTCACACTCACTGACTCACTCATTCACAAACACACTAACTCGCTCACACATTGACTCACTCAAACACATACTAACTCACTGACACACTGACTCACACTCCATCATACACTCACTAACTCACACACTGACTCACAAACACTGACACTCATTCACAAACACTGACTCACTCACAAACACACACTGACTCACTCACAGACACACACTGATTCACTCACCCAGAAACACACACTGACACTCATTCACAAACACACACTGACTCACTCACACACTCATACTGACTCACTCACAGACACACTAACTCACGCACACTAACACACACACACTGACTCACACTCCTAGACACACTCACAAACACAATGACTCACTCACACAGTGACTCACAAACACACACTGAATCACTCACACACTGACACACTCACACACATTGATTTACTCACACTGTGAAAGACTTTGCACACGTCCAGAAACAGGCAGAAACTACTGGACAGACAAATAGAGAAAGATACAAAAAGTATGTACAGTGCAGAGGATTATGGGTAGAAACAGATTAGAGTTGTTCGTGCCCACTCACTGGCCAGACCTGCTGCTGTTCATGTAAAGGGAAATGAAGCAAACGCTACAAAGTTGCATTTCTTCATTTAAAATTCAGTGTACTTGGTCATAAAATCATAGATCTGCTCACTTTACAACATCACAAAACATTCCCATAAACATACTGCTCGTTTGGGTTTAATGGCTTTACGCCTGACAGATTTATAAGCAGCCATTAGGGATAACTTCAGGAAAATCACTGGAATACACAGAGAATAATAATCCAAGGCAACAACTACCCTGACTTCCTTAGCCAATGCACTTACCATGCTCTCCTCTGTTTTAATCGTCCTGGCCTGCAAGCAGTCCTCCTGGCCTCTAGGGGTACTGTTTAATTCTGAATGCTCCCTACTGCTGAGTTTAGCGCTGGCCTCATTGTCACCATTTTCCTTGGGCACAGAAGGTCTGGGGATAATGTCATTGCGTTGTTTTTTGGTGACGTGAGCCTCTGGGCCATGCACCGTTTTAACATGTTTCCTTAGTGAGCTGGGGTCAGTGTACCGCTTGGTGCATCCTGGGATTTTACAGATGTAAGGTTTCTGGGGGAAAAAAGGGATACAGAATGTCACTGACAAAAACAAACACACAAAATGGTGGCTCACATGTATATGTATGAATACAGATAAGCAGAGAAGGGAATGTCCTGTGCTCAGAGTTAACTGCTGCCTGTTTAATGAAAATAAATGTGATTTAGTCCCAGGAATAAAATATCATATATGCATATTCCCTTTAACCGGTATTAATGGTAAATGGATTCATAGTTACGTCACAGCATGGAGAGCATTATGGGAGGAGGCTCACTTCGTTAGAATGAGTCCTGTTCTGATGCTTGGCACGGTCAGACGCATTGGAAAATGCCTTATTGCATCCCTCGTGCTCACAGACATACGGCTTCTCCCCGGTGTGCGAGCGGAGGTGAGTTTTTAAGTTTTCCAGCCTGGAGTACGCCTTGAAACAGCCTTCAAACTGCATGGGAAAAAGGGAACAAAACCGGTAAATTTTGGTAAAAGTAACAAAGTTTATTTATTTATTTATTTTTCTTAATAATGTGCCTGCGATTTTATTTACCTTACATGCATATAAAGGGGTACTACTTACATATTTGAGTAATGTTTATAACTTGCTCAGCATCTCTTTGTATCACTGGCTCCCCGCAATAAAGTTAAATTTCCTTAAAAGGCATTATGGGATTTATAGGGGGTTATTCACTAAGGTGCGAATTCGACTGTCGAATTCGCAAACAGCGGATTCCCATAGCAAATCCGCAACAATTCCCCATTGTAAAGTTGCGACAACTTTTAAAGTTAAGATTGTGCCAATTTTCCTATAATAAAGTTGCGACTGTGGCAATATTCTCATTATAAAGATGTGACTGCGACAGTAGCAGTCTATTGCGACTGTCTTTATCTGGCAAATTCACACCTATACGCAACAATTTGGACTTTAGCCAATAACCCTCTATGTGTGATGAAGTGTTAGGGTTCATTAGCATATGAACGAGGATCTAATATTGCGGCTGTCCGTCAGTGAATAACCCCAAATAGTCTTTGTGTGCATGGAAGTGGTAAAAAAATACAATCAATCATTGTAGTGTCCCCTCATAACAGCCACAAAAAGTGACAACATGTTTAAGATGCCACTACAGTCCTAACATACAACTGCTACCGGTGCTAATTCTTGTGGACGTGGTTCACTCTTTAGCTAGATACACAACATTTTACCACATCTCTGTACATTTCTATGTCAACAGCAACAGATGAGTACAGAGCAGGGAGAATATTTAAACTGCAAATCCTCCATTTGCATTGCGCAGATATGTATTGAGAAAGATCTGATTGGAGGAGCCTCAATAACAACTTCCTTTCGACTTGAGAACACCAAAACTGGAGCCCTTGGCAGTGGCCCATTTTTCCCCCTTGTAATTTAGATGTTAAGGGGGGAATTCACCATTGTGCGAAGTGAGCTCCGAATCCTTCGGCTCACTTCGCATAGACTGATATGCGGTCGCTGATGTCCTTCACGCGGACATCAGTGAACGCTTTAAAGGGATTCCAGTCTCGGCGAGGCGACTCTTTTGGTCTCGAAGTGAGCCGAAGGATTCGGAGCTCACTTCGCACAATCGTGAATTCCCCCCTAAATGGCCAGTAACACTTGAAATATAACATTTCCATTTGGCTTGACAGTTACAACATAAAGATGTCACTGTAAAAAAAACAGATTCTGGTTGTACTGGTCTTTTAAATGATTTTTATAAGTCATGGAACTAATAAATCATGCTGTTTAACCCAGCAGATAAATATGAGTCACCGAGCAGAATGCAGCTAAGCACTCCAGCCATGAGGAAACACATTGTTACACGAAAGATAAAAATTCCATTAAATATCATTAAAAAGAAAAAAATTTAGGAACATATTTATCAAGATAAAAAGCTGTTCTGAATTCAGTAATTATTTTTTTAGCAGTGAATTAAATGCTAACTGCTGATTGGTTGCCAATGTATTTTATGTCCATGTCCCAGGCTGCCATTCTGCATTGCTGTCTATACTCAGTCAGGGGAATGCTTGCTATGGGTGTTTTGCCATGGCAGCTGAGAGTTGTATAGGTACGGGAGACATTTTGCCACATTGTGAGAGTGATCACATAAAGGGTAACTTACAGTGCACTTATGCGGCTTCTCCCCAGTGTGTCTCCTCATATGAACCACCAGCATGTATTGCGCCTTAAACGGTTTCTGTTCCCTGGTACAATCCTGCCAGCGACACACAAACTCTTTCTTTTCTCCATGAATGTGGTCGTTATTGATGTGCTGTTGGGAGACAGGGGATAAGGTTAACGGGGTACCACAAATATAGATTTTATCTTATGTGCCATCTCCTTAAAACTGTGTCATTCTGGGTACTACCCAGCAGCCTTCATGTCTACGGGCTCAATCAAATTTAGAGAGAAAAGCAGAAGGGTGTAAAAGAAAAGGCTAAATATAGCAAATAGTTAATACTGCGTCCAGACAGGCGCCATTAAAGTCTGCCAATAAACCAGCATTTGCCAATAAACAAGCTCAATTGTCTCTAAATGAACATGTAAAATACTAAAGTCAAAACTATTTTTTTCACTTTTTCATCTGTTTTTAGCCCAAAAATCATGTGAAAAATGCACAAAGAGGTCGAAAAGTATGTTTTTCCCATTTCTCCCAGTCTTTCACCCAAAAATCAGGCAAAAGGTCAGCAACATACTTTTTGACCTTTTCACCCATTTTCGTGCGAAGATCAGGTGAAAAATAGGCTTTGACTTTAGTAAATTCCTATGGCTGCATTTTTATCTCCCTTACTAAAGATGGAGGTTTAGTTCACCATTAGGGGTGTGGCTAGGGTTCAAATAGGTCCAGAAATGGGTGACAACAGTTAAGGAAAGATATATGCAGTCTTTTAAAATCTTCTCATGTTCTATAAACAGTAGAGAATTAACCTAATTTAACCCAAAGCCATGTATATCATTTATACCTATAAACAACACTCCGCCTTACATGGACAAGCTGATCCTGGGTGTCAAATTCCTTGAAGCAACTATCCCAGTGGCAATTTGTCTCATATATAACCTCGGGCTCCTGTTTACACTCGTCCTTATCCAAGTCTTCCTTCAGCTCTGTTAGGTGGTCCTGCAGAATGGCAACAAAAGATGGGGTCTCAGCAACAGGATGTGAAACAAAAAGGAGATTTATACTTACCACTTTACATAGTAAATACTGGATGTGGAAGGCTTGTGAGTCTTAATTATAGTGGCAACCACTGCCTCTGAGAAACCTCTGTCTCTCAGGTTATTGGCTTCCAAAGCCATGCTGCTTAGGGAAAAAGATATGGGTTGGGGTATAGGATGGGATCCTGACAAAGAAGGCTGGGCCTCGGTGGAAGGCGAATGAGACTCTTCTGGGATTTGACTAATAGATTTGTGAACCATGCTCACCTGGGCCAGTGAGAAGCTAATATTATAGCTGGGCAGTTGACCCTCTTGAGCTTCTGCAGCACTGGAGGAATCATGGTGATTGGAGGAAAGATGTATGCTAGGGTATAGGACCATACGCATGTCATTGCATCTATTCCTTCTGCCACAGCAAACAAGGGGATCTGTTGAGAGAGATCTCTCCTCCAGAACCACATAATTTGCCTCTGGACGGAGCGAAGGTGAAATTGAGAATAAGGTATGATCTCTAAGGTAGATACCATAAAACCTAGAATGCCTGTGCACTGATGGATTAGATTGGTGATAGAAGTCTTTGATCACTGTCTGTATCCCTTCTACCCTTTCTGGGGTAGGAAAACTCTGTGGAGTTTGGTTTTGAAAAGTACACCCACACCTAAGTAGTGTGGATAGCTTGCATTTACCATCTATTCCGTTAGCCAATAAAAGGTATCACCTATATTCTACTTGTCTTTTCTTATATCTATGGGTATATCTAACCCTGTGCTACACTCTACTGCCAAAGTACTCCCAGGAAACCATTTGTTGGCTGGGATGCAGAGATGACTTTTGAATGTTGATTAACTAACCTCAGTTTTGCTGCATTGGTATAGCAGTCTGTATTGCCAAAAGTATTGCTTCTGCGTGAGAAGGAGCCTTTATGAGAAGGTCGTCCAGGAAGGGAGTTACATAGATCCCAAGAAGACGTAAATGGGTTGTGACTGTGCTCATGATTTTTGTGAAAATTCAAGGTGCTGAGGACAGGCTGAATGGCAGGGCTACAAACTGATAGTGCTGGTCTCCATAAGCAAAACGGAGATACTGTTGGTGCTGTGGGTGAATTGGTACATGGAGGTATGCTCCTTTATATCTAACAGGCAAGAAACTCTCCAGGTTATTGAGCAGATTACCGATCTCATGGATTCCATCCTGAACTTTGTGTAGGTTACAAATTTGCTCAGTCTTTATAATCCAGATATACTGTAGATGGAAGTGATCATCCTTTTTGGGTACAATGAATAGGTTTGAAGAATATCCGCTGAACTTTTGGTCAAGTGGTACAGGGAAAATGACTTTGGCTTTTAGCAGGTGCACCACCACGTTCTGAAAAGCTTGACACTTTGCAGGGACGGATGGAATCCTTGAGAGAAAGAAACCTCCTCGGAGGTTTGGCCTTCAATTCTACTTTTTAGCCCATGGAATGATTTTTAGGAGCCAATGATCTGAGGAAACCTGGTTCCAAGCTGTCATGGGCTGCGTCACTGAGATAGTGGACCCTCTTACCACTGCGGAAGTTAGCACAGGTTTATCCGAGGCGCAGAGTATAAGGAGTCTCCGGTCTTCACCTTTAACCCTCACAAGGGGGTACTGGGCTTTGCGGTGAGAGACTCCCAGGTCACGGCCCTCAGACTCACCCTCCGCAGGTGGTAGCTGGAACAGGGACAAGTGCAGGCATAGAATACTGGAACAGACAAAGGAACACAGGTACAGGATACTGGAACAGACTTAGGAACAAGTACACGATACAGGGTACTGGTGTTGGGGCAGTCTCAGGGACAGGAACAGGGGATTAACTTTATTAGAATGCTGACAAGGACTAGGAACTAGCTGGGACCTAAATACATACGATACTCAGGCAGCGAAAGCTTGGAAAAGCCGGCATTTAAATCCCCCGCCGGCTGCAGGGGAGGGACCGGCGTCATTGCTAAGCAACGACGCCTGTCGCTCAAAAATGCGATGCCGGCCCGCCTGCGTACGAAGTGCTTCTCAGCACGGGTGGCTGAAGGAGGAAGATACACCGCTGGTTCTTGCAGGTATGTAACATAAGCTGCAATTGTGGCCTTTAACCACCTAGTGATTAGGAGGGAGAGAAGCGGAAGACTTGGCTGCAGTTTTGTGTCCTTGCCAGGATGATCTGGGTTTAGGTGCCTGCTTTCCCCTGAATGCTGTGTGTCGCGTTGGAGATGAGGGAGCATAGACACGAAAGGACTGAGTCCTGGAATAACTGCCTTATCTGAGCCTTCGATCTGCATTGAAGGTCTTGGTTGTTTTGTTGGGGGAACAATGTACTTTTCCCCCGTCGCTTGTGAAATAGCAGTCTCTAATTGTTCATCAAATAATCTCTTACATTTAAATGGAAGAGAAGTAAGAGACTTCTTCGAGTTGGAGTCTGCTGACCACAACTTTAACCAAAGGGATCATTGAGCTGCCACTGACAGGGCTGAGGCTCTACATGTTACCTTTGCCACATTTAGGGATGCCTCAGAGAGGATTGAGCTTGCTTCCAGAATAAGTATAGCTGATTGCAAAAGGCTCTCCCTAGGAGCCCCATCCTGAATGTACTAGATAAGAGATTCTGACCATGCTTCCATAGTTCTACCAACTCATGCAAAGTCTCGAATGGGACATATAGAAGACCCTGTGGTCACAAAGAGGGATTTCAGAAACCCTTCCAATTTTTTTTTTTATCAGTGGGGTCTTTAAATATGGAAGCATCCGGAAATGGCAAAGCTCTATAATTAGCTAGCCTGGGCATCAACAACAGGAAGAGAAAGGATACAACTTAGCAATTTTTTTTAGGTAATTTCAATTTTTGTGCTGGTTTTTCTGTCACCAGCACTTGTAGCTGTTCGTGAGTAGGAAAAACTATGATTTTTTTTCATCTGTTTAAAGAGGGTTTTGTTTCTTCCTGATGAGGACTGGGGATCTTTTATATCCAGAACCTCCATAATTAAATCATTCACATTTTGTGTCCTGTGGGGGCTGATCCTTTAACTCCTCCTCAAAGGAGAGAGGTGCCTCATCCATGGATTCCTCTCCTCTGAGGAGTGGTTGGAATATAGAGGTAGAACAGATCACTCTTCTCTAGGGGCGGTACCTCTTTTACGCTTGTGAGCAGAGAACTCAGAAAGCTTCTCCTATATTCTTTCCATGAAGGAAGCAAGGTGAGTGTCTGGAATCCTTGTAAGCCTGCTAAAGATTTTGTAAGTGAAGCTGAACCAGCTGGCATGTCCTCTGATGTAGAAGAGGATCCTGCCAATGAGGGGGATCAGGGGCAGAATCAACCTGACTCAGTGAATCGCATATACTTTACAAGACTCACACAGGGAGTCCTCAAAACCTTCTTTAAAATTTCCCTGAGCATTTTGTATAGTATCTAATAGTTGTCTTTTTAGAAGAATTTTCAGAGAAACCTTCCTTTGTGTCTGCCATATTATGGCTGGTACAATAATGTATATAGCGCTTTAGGGTTGTAACTTACTTAAGTGTAACCCTTAGATTAAGCTAGTGCTGTCTCTTTAAGAAAACAAGTAGGGTATCACTCACAGAAGTCATAATGAATGGTCTGACTTCAGGTGTCACCTTGGGTGTCAGTGTAAGAAAACAAGTAGGGTATCACTTACAGAAGTCATAATGAATGGTCTGACTTCAGGTGTCACCTTGGGTGTCAGTGCTAATCACTAACCGACGTAATCCTTGTATCAAACCTCTCTAGAGGTGTCTATCCAGAGAACCTTCCTGTGCAGAGGACACAGTAAAAACTGAACTAGGAAGGTGAAGAGGCAGGGATAAAAGGGAAAGTGGGAGGATCTTGTCAGATCCTTGCAGTGTCCTACCTCCTGGTGGGAGGCACCTTTTATTCAGTGTTCTTGTGTCCTCCATGATGTAAGAGAAACACAAAATATAACCACATCAGCAACAAAAAAAACACAAAACAAACAATCCGCAGGATGGAGTAGCGCATTCAGACATTCATTGTAGCAGTTAGCAAATAGCCATCACTTTAAGCGACATTGGAATTGGTGGAGACAGTGTGCAGAGCAGTTAAGTGCGCTCTGTAATCTAACGGGAAGATTCCCTATTACTGAACATGGCGGGTGTTTAAACACTCACCCGGATTCCCATTTGCTGCTAATGCACCATTAATGGCAGAATTTGGACAACTCAGGGAATAAATAAAGAAGCTTTTTCTGTTTAAAAAATCCACAACTTTTTTCGTCAGACTTTAAAGATTTGACTTTACTGTAAAAATGTGTGATTAAGTGCGGCGCACTTACTCAGCCGAAGCCCATACAACGGCACATTGTTTCAGGCTGTTTCCTGTAAGTAAGCTGTATCTGGATTCACTAATGCGTGGGAACGTAAATGCAGGAAGAAATGTCCTTTAATGTAGGCACTGCATTATTTCCTTTCATTTGTGTTTATGAAGACAGTAAAGTGAACAGGCACATCTGGTTTATGTTCATAGAAATATATATATAACTATAACTATACAGTATATATATATAGACACACACACACACACACACACACACACATATACACACATAAAACCTTTTTCAGAAGGAAAACACATGCAAACTATTGTATTCACTGTGACTCAACCCACTAGATTTTCAGAGTGTCCCACAATCTCTAGACAGAGCTGTTATAGACTTTGTTACAGGTAGTTTTTAGACAGTGAGTGGTGTGATACAGAAGTGAGGCTTTCATTGAGGGCTATGCTCCCTGGGAAATATATGCAATATTCTCTGTATTCAGCAGTAGAACACCACCTCTAGTGGTCAGAAATGGCAGTGATAGAGAAAATGCTCCAGTAAATGCAGAGAAAGGAGGTTCGTACCGGTGGGCTGGGAGAGTCTCGCTGGGGCCCCTCCTCTTCTATTTTCACCTTACTGCGCTTGTTTATCAGTTGGTTAACGGTGCTGCTGACAGCCGACTCGCTGCTTGGCTTGTTCTGAATAAAAACACAGGTGATATACAGTTAACGCAACTCTTTATTATATTGGGGTTCATTGTGCAATACCCCATTCCCCTTTCTGCCAACCAAGGATAGCAATATGATTTGTAGGCCAGCAGAAGTAAGACAGGTTACCCATTTACCCTTGGAAAGTAAACATCCTTACAGTGTGCCCTTTAATTCTGTGAAAATGTGTGCACAGTGCAGTCAGTACAGTGTCACTATTATTATAAAATAACAATAGACAATGAGCTGGTGTGGTAGTAATTCCCATGGTGAATTAGCCATATTGCTGTGATGCACACCCGCTATGGCCCTTTCCATAACAATTGTTACTGGTTTTACCACATTTGGCTTCCCTAATTAGAGTATTAAATGTGTACATATTATTAAAGTGTTAAATATGTCTGTATAACCAAAGTGGTACACATGTCCGTATAATTTCAGTGTGCACTATTGCCATGGGTCAGTAAGGAACGCTCTTGCCTGCGCCATTTTATTGATGTTAAGGTTGAAAGAGCCTCACCAGACCAGAGTCAGTGCTGCTGTTATTGGGCGGAGTTTGGCCTTGGATAGCAGATGTCAGAACTCCCTGCTGCCGTGTTGCAAATGTCGGGGACGGGTGCACTAATGGTGCATGTCCAAATGTGGAACTCAGGCTGCGCTGCTGGTTGAGAAGTTGCTGGTACGCCATGGGGTTTATGGGATGGGGAAAACTAAATGCTGGGCTGAAAAACATTAAAAACATTCAATTACTTCCAATTATATGTACAACACCAAACAGAACTAACAGGTAGTGTGTGTGAGGGTGATAGTACGCACTCCTGAGAGTGAGTAACTGAGCGTGTGAGTGCATGTGTGATAGTATGAAATCATGTGAGCATGAGTAACTGAGGGTGTATGTGTGTGTGAGTGAATATGTGAGTATGCATGTGAGTATGTGTGATGGTGGGTAAATGCAAGTATGTGAGAGTGTGTGCGTGATCATGTGTATGTGCCTGAATATAATCTAACACCTTTTGAGTTTTTTATCTCATCTGTATTTTGTAATAACATTATTAAACTTCAACAAGCCCTCCGCGCAGCTCCCCCAAAAAACTCTGCTGGGTGAAGAGCACAAATTTTCCAATGGTATGCATTGTAACAGGGAATACACTAACAATAACACATTCCTCAGCAGTAATGCATTCCTCAGCAGTAACGCATTCCCCAGCAATAATGCACTCTCAGCAATAACGCATTCCTCAGCCTGTAATGCAATCTCAGCAATAATGCATTCCTCAGCAACAATACATTCCTCATCAGTAATGCATTCCTCAGAAATAATGCATTCTCAGCAATAACACATTCCCCAGCAGTAATGCATTCTCAGCAATAACGCATTCCCCAGCAGTAATGCATTACTCAGCAATAATGTATTCTCAGCAATAACGCATTCTACACCAGTAATGCGCAACTCAGCAATAATGCATTCCTTGGCAATAATGCATTCTCAGCAATAACACACTCCTCAGCAGTAATGTATACTAAGTAGTAATGCATTCCTCAGCAATAACGCATTCCATTACCAATATTGCATTGCTCAATAACACAATTCACAGAACAACTGCATTCTGCAGTATAGAGAGTCCCAATGAGTTATACAGTTACGCTTGTACACCCTATGTCCTGCTATCCCACCCCAGACACAACTCATTACCTTATCGCTCCTGCAGACAAATGGCCGTATGATCCACTTGCGGCCGAGCTGCTCCGGGAATTGTTGATATAAGCGACCAAGGAGTTAGGTGATGTGCGGATCATGGTCTGGAGGTCAATGCTGGCATCAGAGAGGGGAGAGATGGACAGAGCTCTCTTCCTGCTCAGTCGTGGCGTAATGCGAGGGCTCGAAATGCGCGAGACTGCATCAGAGAAAAGATTAGGTATAAAAAATATTTTATCTGAAAGAATAAAACAAACTGCAAAAATTATCTATTTTTATTTCAGATATCTTTCTTTCCCTCATTTCATAATCAGTGCCAACTGACCACTGTGTTATCATAGTGTACTCTAGTAACTGACCCACCACTATGTAAACAGATATTTCTTTCAATTCTGAGACTATGTAATGAAAAATTCAAGTAGAAACAAAAGAAAAGATAAAAAACTGTTCATGTATTTTATCTGTATCTATCTATCTATCTATCTATCTATCTATCTATCTATCTATCTATCTATCTATCTATCTGTATATGTTTATCTGTAAGCCACTATGTTAAGTTTCTCTAACCAGGCGCATGAGCCCAATTTACCATTACTATCTTTGGAACAAGCCAGCCATATTGTGAATTCTTTACAGTTGAATACTTTTTTTTCAGATTATCAAAGTGGATAAAATAAGGGGGTTAATCTTAAACAAATGCTTTAGGATTTTGAAATTGAGACAGAGAGAAAACATTTGGGGGGGAGAGAGGAAGATTTCTTTCTTAAAAAAAATCCCAAAGTGCTTGGATAAACATAATGGGGAAGTGGAGAGAAATATGCGCTAATTACCAATCACATCTTATTTCTGTGCACGAGTAATAAGCACAGAGGGGTCTGCACTGATGCTATAATTATCCAAGAAAGAATGAAAAATGACACGAGATTTGGAGACAAACTATTTAGATTTGTTTCCCTTAAATTTGCATTTCTACCAATCTTTTCCTCCATTAGCTGGGAAAAGCAGGCCAGACCTGGCAGCCATATTTATCTCTGTTAAAGCGCCCACCTCTGGGGAGACCTGTTTATTAATGTGCCACTCCGCTTGATAAATTATTAAACACAAAGAAAATCCTTGTACTCATTTTTTTCTGTCTCTTACTCCCTGATTTATGTCTATGTTTGGAAGAGAAGCTACGGGCCTCGTGATGATGCAGATGATAGGAACCTGCAGTGATTTGGGTATGGGTAAAATAGTTCTGATTCTTCACTGGGCTGAGAGATCAGAACCTACGAACTTATGATCCGCTTAGACTCAGCCTCCCCTGAAGTCTCAGCCCATGGCCAGGGTGCTGCTGGGAGATTAGAGAAGGTTCCTTCCTATGATCTGTAATTAAACTGGATCTGCCGCATTGTTCTCTTAATTAAAGGGGAACTATAAGCAAGATATTGAGTTTTAATATTTGTCTAAAGATTTTCTTATATATTGTTATTATAATTTTGTTTTCAGGCTGAGTTAATAATATTATTTTATCTACTCCTCGGCAAACCTTCACCCAGAGAGAAAAGTTTAAAAAATGTTACAAATGCTGCACCCTACTCTGTGGGAATAATAACAAGTTCTGCGCTCCCTGTCTGTTACACTGATACAATGTTCCCCTATTGCAGCGGTACTCAATTAGTGGGGCACGCCCCCCCCCTGCGCGAGGCTCTGTAAAGGGGGGATCGTTTGATTACCTCCTCCGTTGCCGGCTGTCTGCTGTGCTGTAAAGCTGAGCTGACAGCCGGCAATGGAGGAGGGTCTCCCCAGCACTGGTTAAGCTTCCTGTGAGCGACAGGAAGCTTAATCAGTGCTGGGGAGAGGAATCGCTATAGCACAGACAGCCAGCAACTTAGCCCGGTGTCTGTGCTATAGCGCTGAGCTGAGTGCTATAGCGATTCCTCTCCCCAGCACTGATTAG
>WMED01003549.1:0-21995 GCA_019650415.1 Pipa parva
CTCACACTCTCTCACACTCTCTCTCACACTCTCTCACACTCACACACTCTCTCACACTCTCTCACATACTCTCTCACACACTCTCTCTCTCTCTCTCTCACACACACACACACTCTCTCTCTCACACTCTCTCTCTTACACACTCTCTCTCACACACACTCTCACTGTGACTGTGCGCTGCTCTCTGCTGCCATTCCTTCTCTGTGCAGCGTGGGAGGACTGAGCTACCACCCGCCCCGCCCCATGACCCGCGTTGCTCCGCCCCCTGCCCTGCTTGCATAATGTTCTCTGCCGTGACAGCTACGGCAGAGAACATTTTTGCTTCTGTGATTAGGTGCCTGCCGCGGACCGGCTGGGAAACACCAACGGCCCGGTCCCGGTCCGCGGACCGGCGGTTGGGGACCTCTGCTTTATACAATGCCATGTACCGACTTGCACGGTTTTGCGACGTAAGTCGAACCATACTGTATGAATGTATGATCCGACTTACATCGAAATTCAGTTTACGACACCGCGTAAGAACGAATCAACGACGTAAGTCGAGGACTACCTGTATATGGAAACACATTAAATTTCACAAATGAAGCTATGGACTTTAACTGAAAAAAATCAGATACTTTTTTAGCTATCAAATAAATAGGTTACTCAATAGAGAACCTCAGTTTCCTGCATATTTCTATATATTCATGTGAAAGGTAGTTACCATTTTGTCTTTTAGATGACTACAAAAATTTACCTTTAGGGCAAAATTTATTAAACTCGGAAAGACCACTCGAGATTTTTTTGTGATTTCGAGATCAAGTTTTTCAATCTCGATTTTTCACACTTTTCTATGGAAAGGTAGTCATGCTACTAATGTGACGTATGACTACCTTTCCATAGGGGAAAAAAATAGGAAAAAAATCGAGATCGAAAAACTCTATCTGAAAAAAAATCTCGAGCCATCTTTCCGAGTTTAATACATTTCTTAGAGTAAAACTTTGCCTTCCAGTTGCAAGTTTACCATGAAAATGGTAGAATGCTTACTTATCATAACAAATATTAGCATACAATCTGTTTATCTCTCAATTAAGAGATTAATGAATAAATAATACATAATTATAAGGGGTAATTGTGTCTACATGAAAATCCATAAGCAACTTGGATTTTTTCAGAATACATATTTGGTCATAATAACTTGCCTATAAATAAATGCAAGGTAAAACAATGTTTACACTAAATTCTACTTGAGGAAGGACTCTTTCCTGAGCACCTTTAGGCAGGATCAAACTATCTGTTTTTCAGCTTAACTGGAAAAATAGTATCCATTGTTTCCTGTGGGACAATCCACAGGCTATTTTGTTTTGCACCAAAAACAATAATGAGTCTAATTAAAAACAGCTAGTGTGCTCTGGTCTTATACTACAGTAATTCCCTCTAGAGGTACACCTAATGGATGATATATCTCTAGGTACTGTGTTTAATTGAAAGGGAGTTATATTTCTTCCATTTTAGTGGGGGAGGTGTTTTGGGAGGTATCCTACACATTTTTGTGATAACTAGACAACTCAAATTCCTTTTCATTTTACTCCATATTTATTTCAATTTGAAAGCAGTTTAAAGGGAAGAATAAAGTAAAAATAGAAGAAAAAGGTATATATTTAAAAAAATACAAAGATTTTGTTCACTTTATAAAGTTTACAAAATCCTCACATATTTAATTTCCAAACCTCAAAAGACGACTTTACTGACAATTTTATTAAAGTTACTGACAACCAATATTTTTCTACTGGCACATTAATAATACCAACATTTCTCAAAAATATAAAATTGCATTAGTTTTAAGAGCTAAAGGAGGCTTTGGGATTAGTAATAAGTGGTTTCCCAGATCAAAACAGTCCCAAAAACAACTGCTAGGAGCTTTTGGATGTAGTATAGTGGGATCAAGAGACTTCTTTATTTTAATCATTTCTGTTTTTTCTTACTGACTTAATTTTTACTGACTGTCGGTAATTTTACTGATTGTTGGCAACCCTTGTCATATACTTGTACTATAGCATACTATTTCTTAAAATAGCACTGTTTAAAGTAGTTTGGACCAGTATGATGGGAACAGTATACTATTGGCTAGTATATTGTATATTGTAGTATATTGTGTATTGTGGAGTAATTAATTTGGTGATGACTTTACTCAAATAAACAAAGTAGTAAAAAATTCTGAAAATTGTAAAAGGAAATTTTTCTAATGAAACATGAATATTTTTATACCCATTTGGATGCTACTTTACACAGAGTATAATGCTGTTTGTCCACAGTTTGGTCATCTTGAATAATAATTAAAAAATTTAGAAGAAATTCTTTTATGAGATAATGTTGATATAATTATAACTTTGTCTCAAGAAATTCAATTTTTTTTAAGGTTATCTCTACATACTTAAAGGGCACCTGTCACCTAAAAACTCTAATACTAATTTAGGTTCTTCTAATGAAATAAACATTTTGTAAATATATATGTATTTTAAACAATGTACCTTTATACAGCGTTTCTCTCTGGCATCTTCCTTGCCAGCCTCACTTTCCTTTCCCGAGTCGGGTGGGCAGGGCTAAATGATGATTGGCATAATAGCTCATCCAATCAAATCCCTTAAATCAAAATCTAGCACGGATCAGATTGGAGGAACTATAATGTCAATCATCATTTAGCCCCGCCCATCCTGACTCCAGAAAGAAAAGTTGGACTGACAGGGAAGGTGACAGAGAGAAAAGCTGTATAATGGTACATTTAAAAAAAAAATACAGGTTTTTTTTATATATATTTACAAAAACATTTATTTCATTAGTAGAACCTAATTTAGTATTAGATTTGAGGTGACAGGTGCACTTTTATCCTTTGACAGATTAATATTAGATATAAACTAAAATCTGGCATGCATGCTAGTCAACTATTCTTTTAAAACAGAACTCTAACTTGTCAAATCTTAACTCATATTGAAATATATGGAATTGGTTTAATTGAAAATCAGAGGTTCATTTTGTAACTGAATAAAAATTCAGTCAAATTACTCCATTCACTAAATCTACCAGGTCTAACACATGGTTGTCCAACTTGAGGTCTGAAGGCTTGATATGGCCTCCTGAGTGATTTTCATAGCCCTGTGCTTAAAGCCTAAAAGATAATGGCCTGTGCATGGAAGACAGTATTTCTCTAAGGAAAATACTTGCATGCTGTTTTGTGAACATAATTCTCTTCTCCTGAATGTAATATTTTATTTTGTTTATGGTTCTTTGCATATGAGAATAATTAGGATTTTTTTGGTCTGATGTATTGCAATGGTGTAATGCTCATCACTTTTAATTTTTTCAATGTCCTGAAAATGAAATAAAAATAAATATATTAATTAAGTTTGTTTATAGGCATTAGTTTAATTATGCAGTCATACTAATGTAGCTTTATGACGCACATTAAAAGGGAGTTTCCTTACAGTATATATATATATATATATATATATATGGGACAGAAATATAAATGAGTAACAGTTGGGAATTCAAGGGTCAATTCTCGGTCCCATATTTCCTTTCTCTAATATAATTACACTGTTCTGATATTGTTTCCCTTGTTAACTCCATCTGAACTCAGAGGCTTAAAAATGATTGGTTAAGGCTGCTTTTTCCCTATAAATTCCTATAAGATTAAAGATTTTACTGTTGGAGGCCCACACTGCCGAAATGGCTTAACCGTGGTTTAAAGAACTGGCCTAGACCTTAAAGCACAGCTGGTCCTCACTGAGATGCCAGCTGTATTAGGGGCACGGAAGGTTCAAGATATTATAGCTCCCACATAAATTGTATCAATAACCATTGATGTGGTTGCTGTGATGACAGGCATACGTCAACAAAAATATACACATATATTAGCACAGTGAGGCGGCATTACAAACAGGCAGTCTAATAGATAACTCACCGATGTTTGAGAATACTGTCATTGGGAAGATATGAGTCCTAATATAACTCTTCTTTATATTCTCAGTTGGTTTTGCGAAATGAAGCCGTAATATTGTTAAATATGTTATTATAGTTTAACAGCTTCATTAAGAAAAAATGGGAGTTTTGGAAAATAAGACCATTCGAGAGTAAAGTAGTTAATAGCTTGGAAAGTACACATTATTTAATAGCTTTTTTTATCCTTTTTAGCCAAGAAGTTTAATTTAGCTAAGAAGGCTAATGGGGAAAAAAGTTCATTAAAAAATGCTGTCTGTAAATATGAGTAATCAGTTAATCTTTATGTTCTACAAATGTTAATTTAAAAAAAATCATTATTATTATTATTATTATTAAATGGAGGCAGTTTGTGCCACTACAATGCTAAATATGGCCACGTATTGGACATTTTTGCTTTTTTGGTTGACTATCTGTTTGTGTGTATGTATAGGCAAACAAACACATGGAAACAGATTAAAGCTGATCTGTCAAAACAGCAGAACTAGTTGGCCATTGTTCTCTGTTAGACAGTTTACTAGGTCCTTGCTGACTTGGGAGCACCTATTGCCAATTATAGCAACTGACTTAACTGATCTCATTGTTTAGTCCAAGAGCTAAATGACCTGATCATCATAGCCCACCCAGAAATAAAGCCAGGGCCAAGTCAGTAGTTCTGGCCAAGTGTCAGAAAAAAGGCCCAACGTGGTGAGTTAAGGGAGACCTATTTTACTTTGGAAGTCCCCATATTTATAACCGGACATTAAGGAGCTTACTATTAACTCACAACTAGGATCTTATTTTAAAAATTATATATAATTATTTTACTTGGAAATTAAGTATGACAAGTACAGATTATAGGGGCAAAGATATATATATATATATATATGTATATATATATATATATATATATACACACATACATATACTGTATATATATATATATATATATATATATATATATATATATATATATATATATATATACACACACACACACACACACATTTGCTAAGAAATTCTGTAGACGTTGTTTGTTTATAAGACCATTTGTACAACACTACAGTAAATGGTATCTACTAACAAACCTTATGGTCCCTTGGCACAAATTCACTGCAAACACTCTTATGTTAGTCTGTCTGCAGCTTAATGTAGTTGCCTTAAATCCCCTCAGCAGCTCTGTCTCCTTAGGACAGAGTATTCTGACAGAGCTTTGAACTTACAATTTGAGTTACACCAAACAGCTGCTCTGTCCTAGAAAGATTTCCCCTGGGAAGTCAAAAATTAAAATATGATAGCTTATAAGCTTCTCTGAGCTCCCAGACCCACAGCTGTACTGCAAGACACTGAGGAGGGGATGTTTTAAAGACTGATATGATGCTTTACATACATACCTCTTCACACTAGGACTCGGGATCCCTTGCATTGAGTGTATGTAGACAAAACATTTTATTTGATAAAAAGTTCCTTAAATACAGGATATTAGTTATCATTAACTGGTGACAGGAAGGTACATGGGAAGAGTATGTTTTCCTGTAAGAAAATAAACTAACAAAATGAGACAAAACTCTTAAATGGTGAAACCATGTTTGGATGTCTTTAATCAACATACTGATACTGTTTTATATATATATATATATATATATATATATATATATATATACTGTACAATACTCCCAAGTTGTATATTTCAAAGTGCTCCCTATTCACTGTAAGTTAAATCCTTCTCAAATTCCTTTATGAGGTCACACATATATCTTTCTGATTCCAGTGATTCAATAAGCAATAAAGGCTAAGAGCAGCTCTGCTGTTATATTTATTGAGTTAAGATGTTGAATCTTTTAGAAGGTGGCTTTTTCCCAGTGAAATATTGCCTTAATAAATTACATTTAATAACCACAAAGAAGGCGCCAAGTTTTGTCTTGTTGTATAATTCAGCAACATGTCCATGTTGTCTCTTATCAATGATAAAGTAAAGCAGGTCAGCAGGCATACTCTAATAAATATTAAGCATTTTGACAGCCCTAACACCTGTCCTATTTAGGGCCAATTTTTGACAGAAACACTAATCAGTCTTTGAATATAATTAAACATTTGCCATTGCCTATGAAGACACGGTAAAGGACAGCATCTGTCAATCACTAAATGGTCTCATTCGATAAAGTACACATTTTAGTGAAATCCAATGCAATGCTGGATAAGAAAAGTCAGGGGAGTGAGGAAGCAACTTGTCAAGATCAACAATGTTTAAAGATAATGGTGTAAAAATAAAAAAACAAATGATAGTATATTGCAAAATGTTTTTTGGGGGTAAATGCTGATATAGTAGCAACTGATATGGCTTTAGTTGGCCTTTTAGTGGCTTCTGCACTGGTGATAGCATGATAGTTACAAATGTATGCCCAGGATTTTGTTGACTCTACCTTTAAGGACCTGATAAATTGATTCTATTATGAAACCTTAGTACATACCTTAACTGTGGTATTCTTTTATTAGGTATCATCTATATAAAATAAGTGTCATTGAGAGACATATACACTAACACTTAATAAAAGTCGAATTGGGATAAATATACTGCAAATATCACTCCATATTTATTGTACAAAATATCACAGAAATAAAAAGAAATTAGAATGTTCCAGATTTGCTACAACCCCCTAACTAATTCCACCCTTGACCTGCATGGTGTTTGTTTGTACTCCTCATACTTAGAACCTCATTGACTAAAGTGCAAATTCACTTTGCTACAATTTGAGTCACATCACCAAAATAGTTGCAAATTCACTACTCACTATTGACTAAGTCTAGAATACCTTGTCAAACAGGGGGACAGCGGAGAATGCTGCGACATGCATAGTGTGGTGTAGTCATGTGGATAGAAGTAGGATGAGAAGTCATGCGGAGTGAGGCGAATTCAACAAATGAAGAGCAGTGACGTCAGTCTCACCATATCCCACTAACTATATTCTGTGAATATTCTGTTTCTATGTCACCTTATCCCTAGGTCATGTTGTCATGTAGTTGCAGTCACCATTGTCACTTTTGAATGAATAGTCATCTTATGCAACACTGGAGCCCTGCCATCAACCATCCCCAATTCGCAAGTCTGAAGTGGCAAAGTCAACTAGGTGAATTCAGAGCAGTTCTCCTAGTTGCAGTTGTACCACTTATTATTATATTATCTTAGTCAATAGTAGAAGTACCTGTGCACTGTGCGAAGAGCTCCATAACTTCACAACTCGTGTAGTATAAATGCAGTATCTAACTTGCACCAACCTTTTCTTTTCAGTCCCAAGCTTCCTCCTACCAACTTGTATATGTTCTGCTATACAGACTAGGTAATGTTAACACCTTGGGTACCTAATTTAGAGGGTGCTATGAATTATTTATTATAAAACAGTGAACAGTGTGTTTAACTTACATAGTGAACCCAATGTTAACAATCATTTCTGCATAGCACTTTGCAGAAGTGGCAATCAGTGAGAATGTAGACAAAGTGTTACTGAGATGTTGGGGTTCATGGGGCATATTTTAATTTTTGGATTTTCACAGACAAAGTATGGTAACTTTTCACCCTTATAGAATATCTCTGTATTTTATTTGTATCTATTGATATTTCACATTTTCTGTTTAGAATCTCCTCTCCCTATACAGTCAACTTCACTTAGTGTTGATAAACATTCAGTGCCTCATTAACTAAAGTCTGAAAGTCTGAATAGTAACATAGAGCTCTGAACTCACATCTATTCTACATTTCCCCATGTTCACTTATTGAATAGAAAATGTGAGAAGTGGAAAATACATGACTACGATAGTCACAATCTTACGGAGCACTTCGCAAATGACCAATTCAGGAGACTATGATAGTCATAATCTTAGAGAGCAATTGCATCTCTTTGCAGGCACATACACAGGAACTTCTACTATTAACTAAGATGTGGAATGGTGTGAAGGTGCGAATGTGTGAATGCAACTAGATCAGCGGTTCTCAACCTTTTTGGGCGGCGACCCCCAGGCGCTGACGTCATCACGCTGACGTCACCACGCCACACGTGATGACGTTTCAGCCGAACGTCATCATGTACGCAAGTCACGTGGTGACGTTCGGACGAAATGTCATCACGTTATGTGGTGACATTTGTGGCCGACGTCACCCTGCAGGAACCCTTATAAGAAGGGTTCCTGCGGGCACTTCCGGGTGCTGGAGCAGTTCTCGACCCCAGTGGGACGGGGGTCGCGACCCACAGGTTGAGAACCGCTGAACTAGATGAACTGCTCCAAATTCACTTGTTTGACTTCACCACTTCAGACTGGCGAACTGCTGCATGTTGAGTGTTGTGTAAAGCTACTATTTAGTCAAAAGTGACAATGGCAACTGTAACTAAGTGACAACATGACCTAGGGACAAGGTGACAGAGAAATAGATAGAATATTCACAGAATACAGTTAGTGAGATATGATGAGACTGACGTCACTGCTCTTTACTTGTCGAATTCGCCTCACTCTGTATGACTTCTCATCCTACTTTTATCTTCCTGACTACACCAAAATACGCATGCGGCAGTGATCACTGCTGTCCACTTCTTCATCCAGTCTATTCTCTGCTTAGCCAATACTGAGAAGTGAATTTTTGTCTATTTTGGCGATGTTACTCGAATGGTAGAGAGGTGAATTCACCCTTTAGTCTATGAGACCCTCAAAGTTCTAATTATTCCTGCCTAGAATATGAATATATTTCCGAGTGTATTTTAAAATAAGACTACATTACAAAATATACCCCAAAAATATATCCATGTTCTAATTATATAGCTGTCATTAAATATAATAATGCAAATTTTGAATTAAGATACATTTAGAAATAATAGTTAAATATAAGTAAGTAAAGAAATAAAACATTTCAACTGCTTGACAATTAGGTCTTTTCCCAGACACAAATGTATTGTGCAGGTCAATGACATTGAAAAGAACAATTGTGTTTGAGTCACTGTATGCAGGATCTTCAGTGGCGCCATCAAAATTATGGCCAATCACCTTTACCCTGCTACTGTATTTCTTAGGTTTTACTTTCAGCTAAAGCATTTAAAACCATTATATGTCTTACCCAGTGAGGCATCACCTAACTATAAAATTTATTCAAGGACAGAAGAATGAATATTTGTTGTTTTTTTTTTAATCTATCAAGCCAATTAAATTTACTGTCTCAAAAGACACATTTTCAATGACAAGCTATAACAGATAGGTGAAAGCCATTTATTTTAGCCTTTTATAGCGCTGGAAACTGGGGCCATAAGCACATCTATAAAGTCCTGAAGATTGTACAAAATTTCAAAAAGGATCCTGAAAACATATCAATAAAAAAACACTTCACTCATTTCTTTTTTTTTTATCTATTCAAAGAAATACTATTCAGGGTTATCTAAAAACCCCTTTATGATTGCAAATGTCATTGGTTAAAAAGAAAAGTAATATAACAAAAGTTACATATTTTGTTTTAATTATTTGGGATAGATTTTTTTTTCTTTAATGCAGTACGTACTCCAATAATAACTGGGCGTCCGTAAGCAAAAGCACCATTTTTAAAGAAATGTTGTGGAATTCTTGTTATTAATTATATGTTTTCTTTTTTGGTCCCATGTCTTTATTTTCCTGTGTGATTTCAGATATTTATTTCTCCAAGCAAAATTAGTAATAGAAGGAATTATGATGCAAGGTTATTTTAGCTAAACTGTAATAATTCCTGTCATTGATCTCCAGCTGCTTGCATATGTATGCATTATTTTATCAGTAGAGTTCTAATTCTGAACTTGAGTAACGTTTTTCCCATTCCAACAAGCCTTAGAATCAATAGAATCAATAATAGTAATCAATAATAATAGAATCAACAATCAACTACACCTTGCTATGACTTGCTATTAGTTACTAGTACAAGGCAAACTTTTTTATTGCATAACCATAAAAAAGATAAAGTGCTTTATATTAGAAGTTATTGGTTTAATTCCATAGATGGACATCAATGTTATTAGTGGTGCTATGCAAGCACTGCTAGAGACCTCCTGTGCCAACGCTCAGGGTTTCTAGCAGCATTGGGCTCTTAGGCAGCCAAGCACTAGCTGGTTTGGGGCCAATCTCTGCTACCCAACATCAGGATAAGCCACAGCACTTGAGTATCAATGTCAGTCACTGACACCAATGGCTTGTTCCTGGCATTCCTGCTTTTCAGATTTAACAAGAGATCCTGTATTGTATCCTGCCTGGTGATCAACCGAGCTTTGCCTTCTATTATGCATGAAGAGCCTTTTTGAACTCATGGGATCTGCCATGTCTGTCTCCTGCATCTTTAGCACAGTCAAGCACAGTTTTCAAAGCACTGGGTCTTGTCCATGCAGCATGAGAGTTGCCCAGGTGTGTGCCTAGGTATGTACTCTACACTGCTCCAAGGGTGCTGTCAGTGAATCTTCAGCTACATGTGCCATGCTGTGAGTGATAGTTCAAATACACTGCTCCAAGTTATCTGGTACTTTGTGTTCAGTTCTGGTGATCCAGGTGTCCACCAGTGTTCTTGTATGAGTCTTGTCAGCTGCCATCAATTGGGAGTTAACCCAAGGGCCACAATCTGAGAGTCCCTAGCAGCAAAGGCTGTACTGCCTTGCAGGAATTCAGGGTGAAGCCCAAGAGCCTTAGGGGGTAATTCATGATCCTCCGAAGTGAGGTGCGGAGTGTTCGCCTCACTTCAGAATGACTGAGATGTGCTCGCTGATGTCCTGCACGCGGGCATCAGCGAGCGCATTAAAGGGATTCCAGTCTCGGCAAGGCAACTCTTATGCTCTCGCCAAGACTGGAATCCCTTTAATGCACTCGCTGATGTCCGCGTGCAGTCATTCCGAAGTGAGGCGAACACTCCGCACCTCACTTCAGAGGATCGTGAATTACCCCCTTAGACTCTGTGCCTTAGTGCTAACCAGTGCCAACTCTTACTACATTTTTATACCATCAGATGCATAGAATCGGGTCAGGACACCTTGCCGACTGACTCCGATGCTTGCCTAATTTTGTGCGCAAAGTGGTATAAAAAGCTCAGGCTGCGACCATTGTAAGTGTCAAACTGAGCGCAAATTTGCCATATCATAGAGGTTGCTGAACAAACAAAAGATGGGGAAGTGGCCAATGGATACGAATTTGGACATGTACATGACTGTAATGACTTTAATGAGTAAGCCCTCTGTGTTTTTGGCAGTTAAATGCTCTTTATCCACTATAACTTTTGAAATATACAAGATGATATCGTCATATACTGTATTAGATATGCGTCATTTAGATGCTACTGCTGATTCTACAGGTTTTTTTTTATTGAAATGTGATCACTAGATAAAACTGTTTAAATGGAGTGAATGTGTGATTTTTTTTATTTTACTTTGAATAGGAACTTTTGTAAACACAGATAGGAGAAGGTGAATCAGGGTCTGGAAGATCTATTTTAGTTTGATTTATCCTCCATTTAAAAGGTAATAACCTCTTATAAATTGAACATGCTTCACAATAATGCATTTTTATTATGAGTTGCCAATATATGCAAAGGGCAATGATGCAGCAGCAACTGGCAAATACAGTCCCAGGGGTTAAACATAGGTGAATTTAAATCAAGGAACCTGAATTTGTGACTCTACAGCTACTCAAAAACTACATCTCTCAACATCCATAATGTCAAGGGGCTGTTTGAGAGTTCTGGGGGGGGGGGGGGGGGGGGGGGGGGGGGGGGGGTCATTCATTATAGTGCAAATTTGCCTTGTATAGCGACTTTGTGTCTGTTCGTGTCACTACAATCAGGAAGATGCAAATTCACTTCTTGTTGATGAAGCAGCGGACAGTGACAGATGCAGTTCCATGCGTAGTGTGGTGTAGTCAGTCACACAAGAGTAGGTTGAGAAGTCATGCGGAGTGAGGCAAATTCAACAAGTGAAGGGAAATGAAGTCAGTCTCATCATATCCCACTATCTGTATATAAGTGAATAATACTTATTTTTATATGTCACCTTGCACTTAGTTCATGTTTAGTAGTAGAGTAGTTTAGTTGCAGTTGCCATTGTCACTTTGGAATGAAGTCGCCTTATGCAACACTGGAGCTCTGCCATCAAACCCCACAATTCACCAGTCTGATCTGGAAAAGGCAAACAGGTGAATTCACAGCAGTACGCCTTGCCGAATCTGCTCCTTCAACAGACTCTGTCGCATGCTGAATATCCGAATTACGTGTGCAAGTGCATGCAAATTGATGCGAAGAGCTCTGTAAGTCCATGACTGTCGTAAGCGTCCTAATAGGTTCTAATTTCTAATAGATTGCGAATTTGTCACATTGCAGAGTTTGTTGAATTAGCAGGGTTGGAAAAGTCCCACTTTTCCCATGTCTGTATTGTACTTGTATCTCTGAATTGTACAGCGCTGCGTAAATTTGTGGCGCTTTATAAATAAAATTATACATACATACAAAAGGATGCGAATTTGTGCATTTATGCAATAGTTCACCCTTTAATAAATGACCCCCTGTACATAGTCTGATAGAGAAAAGGCTGCCTGAGCATGAATGAAAGGCTGCAAGTTAAAAAAACCCTGATACAGATTATGCAAAAGCGGTTTACCAACTAATCATCTTTATAAAACTGACACTAATAAACAAGATCTCTTTTAGAAGTCTGGATATGCAAAATTAAGTTTCATTACTATAATTTTATAGTAATGGATATTACAGTCTAAGTCAAACCTCAAAAAGGGAATACTATACTGTATACAGCTGCCTCTAGTGGTAATTCAATGCATTACTAGCATGTGTCTCTTTAAATTTGCCAGATTTTGAATTGTTGCCAGTAAAGATTAGTTTGTCTCTTCTGTTCTGGAATTGTACAGTTTGGACATCCGTAATCTGTAGTCACCTGCATGGACTGAATTCCTTCTTTGATTAGCTATGTTGTATTGTATTAAGCACTTGATTTAACAATGTTGTGTTTGTTTACTGTTATTTGATAAGTGAAGATCTATAATATGTATTATAAATGTAATAAGTAATCTGCAACTTCACTCATTCAAAATATAAAAACCTGTTTTAAAAGTTCCTTTATTTTTCAGTTTTGTTGTTGTTTAATAAACAGGTGTGCTAATATATCTCTTTGTTAATACGCTGTCAGGTGATAATATTTATTTGCATACTGTAGTTATTACCTATTTGTATATGGAAGGAACTTTGAGAGGGCATGTATACATTTAGAGGATAATTCACCATTGTGCGAAGCGAGGTCCGGATCCTTCGGCTCCCTTCACACATGGTGTTATGCGCTCGCTGATATCCTGCACGCGGACATCAGCGAATGCTTTAAAGGGATTCCAGTCTCAGCGAGACCAAAAGAGTTGCCTCGCCGAGACTGGAATCCCTTTAAAGTGTTCGCTGATGTCCGCGTGCAGGACATCAGCAGGCACATAATACCATGTTAGAAGGGAGCCGAAGGATCCGGACCTCACTTCGCACAATGGTGAATTACCCCCTTAGACAGCTCCTAATGTTGGGTAAACTCCCTCCACAAGCACACATACAGGCAAACCTATACACACATAAAAGACATAGATATACACAAACAAATATACACACACACATACATTTATACACTAATACATGCATACACATATTTACACACAAAACACATATGCACACAAACATAATACAGGCATTCATATACTGTACAGGCACAAACACACACATACATACAGACATACAAATATGCACACAAACACACACACAGACATACAGACATATTAATATGCATGCATAATCAAATACAGACACACACATATATACACACAGAAAGGAGTGGGTTTTAATTAACTGATGGGTCAATATAAAAGGTTAAAGCATTGGGATGTGGAGCCATCTGGAATAAATGGGTTGAGCTGAATATATATAAGTTGCCTTTCTCTAAGCACAGTCCATTGACAATTGGGGAAATGATCTGATGTTTTTGACAGCTGTATAGCTGCTTGGAGGTGGCACTGTTTCTATTCTTTGTTGATCCTGTTTCCAATGGCAATTGCACCACCAAGTCTGGAACTTTGCCTGGGGCTGTTTTGGTTACCCTGAAGTTTTTCGCTACAGCTCTGCCAGAATTAAGTGGTGACTTCACCAGCAGTGAGCTAAAATGAGAAGGAGGGGTGGTGGAGAGAGAGAGAGAGAGAGAGAGAGCCAGAGCCAGAGCATTACATCACCATCTGGAGTAGAATCAAATGGGAAGGATATGACTCACACAGGCTAGTTAAGTGTTGGCTCTGATTCTACATACACTCATTCCAGGGCTCTCGTGTTCTGCACCTCAGCAGGGAATACAGAACCAGTGATGTCCATGAGGTTTGTCGCTTCTTATTTTACTTTTTTTTTTTTTTTTTTTTTTTTTTTTTTTTTTATATTTTTTATATATTTGTACTTGGGCACATTGGAATTCTTCAATGCTTTTTAGATTATTATGCTTTGCCTGTTTTGTCTGTTTGTTCTTTGAAAGAAGTTTGAGGAGTTTGGTTGCAGCAGAAGCAGCAGCAGCAGAGAGGTAGTGCTGTGATGCTGGAGTGGAACGGTGTGAGCAATGCACATTCCTAATCACAGATGAGTTGTCATTAGTGGGTTAATGAGAAAGCACCAATGGTTGCTTAGTGATGTAATGCTGGCGGTGCAGGGCAGTTAAGTAATGTGAAAGTTAGAGAGGTCATGGCTGTAAAGTAGTTACCTGTCCTCCTGGGGGCTTCAGTTTATTATCAGCACCAGAAACATGAACTGGCTTCAGCCTGCAATCACTAATTGTTTACAGGCTTCTTCTTTTATCTGTTATTAAGAAAGCTATGTTATAGTTCTGCTTTGGAGAAGAGTAAGAGAGAATGGGAATATTATCACAGCTGCAAATTATTTTCTGCTAGAACTCAGAGTATTACATGGTTTAGAAACTGGCCACCTTGTCCTAATGGGGGGAGGGATTCAAATGATTGATTAATGATAAAAGTTTTTGTTTTAAGTGTCAATCAGCTGCTTTCTTTAATAGATGTTGACCCTTTGTGTGCCAGCAACATTTTCTCTTTGTGGAGATCGCACTGATCAATGTAAAAGGATCTAAGATGTTCTTTGTATTAGAAGCAGGAGGGAGAGATTGTAAGAAAGCACTGGAGGCTTACAATGACAAGGAAAGATCAGGTTTCTGCTTTCAGATCACTCTGCGGTTTCCCATTGCCTGGTTTGTGAGTAAGTTTCACAGAATGTTGAGAAAGTTGTTCAACGTGAACAATGAATCACCTGAGTTGTCTACATGGTCTAAAGAGGCAGCCATGTACTTATATGTATCTCCTGAAGTGGCTTGTTTGAATTAGGAATTTAGTGTTTATTGTTCCTTTTTTTTATGGAGTAAATGTAAGTGCCTGGATGAAATGAATACATTGTTCTGCTGTCTTTTTAAAGTCAGAATTAGAACTTGTACAAAACCATTATCCAAGTGTATCATTTAGTCTGCGCAGTTTTTTTTTTTTTTTAAAGGTGTTTTATTTTATCTGAACGCAATCAACATATTGTGGCAACTTAAAAAAAAAAAGACAGTATCAAGATGAAAAATAGATTCATTTGTTTACAATATGATTTTTATTTTAATTCAAGAAATATGTATTCACGTGTGTATATAAAGATAGATGGCAAAAAGAAAAGCTTAATTAAAACTAATTAAGCAATTAAAATGAATGTTTCAGCTGGGGTCTGGGACTGGAGCCTTTCTTGAAACATGAGATTTTTCATACAGGAGATTCAGAAACCTGTCATTTGTGCTGAAATATGGTACATTTTAGAAAGAATTATTGGCCAAAAAGTTTAATGCCAAATTCTGAAAGTAATTAACAGCCATATCGATCTTGTTATAGCACTTGGGACTTTTTAACGCTAAAAAATATTTTGTCGTTATGACTAAAATAATGCATTCATCAGGCAAAATTATTACACCTATTTAAAAAAAAAAAGAAGTTTACAAATACGCACAAAAGCCATTAGTTATCACAATTTAAAGACTGTTTTTAGCATTACACTTTTTTTGAAAAAAAAGACACTAATATTTTGGATTTCCATCACAGTGTAGTGAATTTACATACAGCGATTTTTAAATGATAGTTACATAGGGTTGGTGAACACAGCAGCACCTATTCATTGTTAGAATTTGTGCAACAGTGCAGAAAGTGGGTTAATTGGGACTAATGTATATAGACACACACACACACAGATCTGCACCCTCAAACATGTAAGAGTAGTAGTCCATGACTAATACAGAAAAGTCAAGTGCACAAGTTTCAAAATATTGTTTTAAAATTTGAGTTTGATGATGTAGTTCTATACACAAACGTGTTTGTTCTCTGGCATATATTGAATGTGTTTATATTGAAGTAAACTCCAGACTTCGCATAGTCGATAAAATTGACTTTAGGCGATATTTACTGAGACCTTTTCAATTCATTTTGCTGTGTTTCACTGTTATTTTCATGTCCTTGTACTTTTTGATTTTTGCTATTTCATATATCGATATTGACATCCTTTTTTTGAGGGTAAATCTTTTTCGACTGTGGCTGAGTGTCAGAACCAGATCTATAGGAGATAAAGGTTTGTGCCAGCCTGATGCGGGGCACAAAACACTTTTGGCTGATAAAATTAATTTGGAACATCTTTGTAAATAGGCAAAAACAGAAAAATCAATACAAATAGGTTGTTTCTCCAGCCTTAATTTGTTGACAAACTTTCTACTTTTATAAATATCTCCCAAATCAGGCATATAGGTGAAATTGCCAGTGAAAATATACCCTAAGTGTATGCAGTTTGGTCAAGAGACAAACTTTGTTACTAAATGCTTTCAGATCGAAACAAGTTAAATTCCAGCAATCCAAAGTCAGATGTGTTATAACTGACCAGAAAAAAATCCTGGTAAAATCTTGTTACATGTTACTTACCTGCTCATCAGGGTTTGTTTGGGGTTTTTTTGTGTACTTTTCTGCAGATTTTGGCTAGAGACACTCTGTAAGAATGTCATTCAAATCAATTACACATTGACTAAGGAATAAGCACAGAGCTGTGCTGTTTCATTAATCCAATTTGAATAGAAATGATTTCTCCAAGCACCAGCTAAATTCCTCGAAGCTCATCAGCGAGACACAATGCTGTCCAAACATGAACTTGACTAGCATCAGGGGGAGGAAGCTGCCTGCTAAATAAGTTGATTACTACACAGTGTCTGCTGTACAAATACTAGTGGAATCTGTTTCTTAAGGTAGCCAAAGTCTTTAAGCTTTCGGGGGCTGTCTCCTTAAAAATATTCATAGAAATAGGTTGCAATGTTTAAGAACAAGTTCGCCCCTGGTAGTAACAGTACAGAACACTCATTCTGCTTTGGTACCATTACTCCCTGTGATCCAGTCCAGGTTAAATGGTTGTCTGTCACTTCTATAGCTATATTTTCTTGTTTTTTGAATGCCAGTGAAATTAAAGTTCTCCGCTATAGATTAGTGGCAAAGTAATTGTCCTTTACAAATTATCAATCAATTTAAAATAGGCTGATGTCATTTATGCATATAGGAATGGTTCAAAAAATGTATTTGATTAAAAATAACATAATTTTAATGTTATGGTCCTGGCTCTAGGACTATATCACACATTATACACAATTGACACTGTATATTGCTAAGTGATGTGTGTATAATAAAAATATATTTATAAATATCAAGCTAAAACAGGACTGAAAAAAGTCAAACTTGAATTGTCATCTAACTGACCTATGTGACTTGTATGGCTATTTAGAGCACAAAATTGGACTCCAGTAAAAATGAAATAGAAGACATTATCAAATCAAAGATCTCATTAGACTTGCAATACTTTTAATATAGTCCACAAAAGAAGTTCTTCAGATTTACATTAGCACCATTTTATTTCTTGATGTTGTTTTTCCTTTTTTTTTTTTTTCAAGAATCAAAGAAACGGCTGATGAAAGTGAGCTCTTTAGTCCCTGTGCCTAGGCTTTTATAACAATTTGTTTATTGTACAATACGCATTTTATATGTCACTTTCATCTGGTATCTACTATTGTATAGTAATGCAATCCACCTACCAAACAAGAATAAAGATCTAAATGACAGCCTAGTGAATGGAGCCTTTTTCACTGTTGGGTGCATGGGGTAGTATTGATCGACACATTAATCATTGCTTAACAGAAATGAATCCGTCACACCAACCTTTGCCCCTTTGACGTTTACCATCTAATTCTCACTACACCATCGCACACACAGACTTGCGCCAATTTGGTTACACTTTCTATTAACTTACAGTTATATTTTTGGATGGAAACCCACACAAGCAAAGTCAGACTATATAAACTCCATCCATGTACTGTATATGAAAACCCTGGGAGCCCAGAAGCCCAGCAAGCCATGATGTAACAATAAGGGATGCAGAAATTGCAGCCATGACCGTTGCCCCCCACAGTCAGCCCCAGAGTGTCTGCTCAGTTGACCCCCACAGATTCCAGTAAGTTTTATTAAGTTTTATTTTATTTGGTAGGTGGGGCATTTAAGGGTATGGGAATGCAGGGGGAGGGAGCCACAGTGTCAGTCCTGCACCAGGGCTCAGGAATATATATAGGTACATTCCTGCCCACAAGGCAACGTTATTATGCCAGGGCCACACTAACATATTCACAGCTGGCGCTATTTCTGCACATTTTTTTTCCCTAAAATTCTCAGTGATTTTTTTTTTTGCAAAAAAGCTATGCATAAGAATTTGTGCAAAACATTTGTTCATACTTGAAGTTCTCTTGACATTATTATTATTATTATTATTTATTCTTTGTTATATAGCTCTACTATTTTACACAGCGCTTTACAGAGATTCATCATTCACTTCAGTCCCTGCCCCATGGAGCTTACAATCTAGATTCCCTAATTTGTCACACACACAGATGTATGTATTTGGATTGTGGGAGGAAAGTGGAGTGCCTGGAGGAAACCCACGCAAGTGCAGGGAGAACATATAAAGTCCAGGGTGGAATTGAACCCTGTTAGCTGCAAGGCAACAGTGCTAACTGATGAGCCACTGCACTGACATGCTAAAATGTTGCCTGGGTTTTTTTTGGATTTTAATCACAGCATGTCACACAAGTGTGGCCATATACCCCTGCTTTACAAAAATCCTGATGGGCAGCTTCTCACATCATGAAAACACTAGTGTGACCCCAGCTTTAAATAGTATCGACAGTCAGGCTACACCTCATATGACTTTAGAATCTTGAGTTTTATTGATTGTCTAAGATCAATAAAAATAAAACAGCTGCTACCAAACTTTAGCATAGAGTAAAACTATAAAGTACTTAAAAAGTATTTTTTTTATTTATTTCTGTAAACTGTGTAATGGATAGGCAACCCCCTTCCCCTTTTACCTTTTCCACTCTCCAGCTCACTAATTATGGTATAGGATTGCTTTCAAGCCATTATATATTGCTGATTTCTTGTGACAAGTTCATGTTTTTGTACTTAAAGGAATATTATCACCAGGGAAAGAAAAATTGCTTGTGGCTTAAAACAATTTATACTGTTTAGTAAAGTGGATTAGCATTGAAAAATGACTTGCTTTAATTCTGAAAAATGTTATAAAACTATTTATGCTTGCATAAAGGACCAGGAAAGAAAAAATGGATTGGTTTGGCAGTTAATCCTAAATAGAACTGAACTGTTAAAATGTTATTGTTAAAAGTCAATTCCTGAAGTTCACACTAGCTGATTTTTCAGCTGAGATTTTTTTAAATTAGGCTCACTGTTGTCTATGGTAAAAAACACAATAGCCAGTGTGGATTATCCCACAGGAAACAATTGATACTGTTTCCTGAATTCAGCTGAAAATCAGCTAGTGTGAACTAGCCTAAGGTTTCAGTTCCTGTTAACCTGTTAAGTAAACAAACCCGCAGCCAGCCCTATTGTTTTCTACATTAATAAAGTGCTCCAGAAATACTAATTCAGCTGCAACCAGCAGAGAGAGAAAATACAAAGTAACAACAACAAAAAAAATCAGGAATTAAAACTTCAAAGATGTCATATTTACAAGTACTGCATATGAATAACTACCAATCCGTTTACTTTTACTGATCTGTTAAAATATGATTTGTCTGTTTTATACTTTTCTGCACAGAAGTCATTCTCACTTTATGGGGGATATTAATAAAAGCTGAAGAAAAATTTTACCTGTGAACATTGGTGAAATATCAGCTATATATTGATTTGATATCAACGTTTTTGCCAATTTATAAAGCCATTTTGTCCATTTTTCCCCCACCAAAAGTACTTGTCTGCTTTAGGCTGCTGAACACCTATCTTCTCGTATGGAGTTGGTCTGGTCATTCAGCCACAGCCAGATTATTTTTTTAAATGGAAGAATATTCACAATGAAAACATTGCAAACACAGTGCCAGTTTTGATGGATCAATATTTATCACTATTGATAAATCAGCAGAAACAAAGTCCAACAAATTGAAAAAATAGCATTTGAAAGCATATATACATGAATCAAAAAGGTTGAAATGATCTTTATAAATTTCTCCCATTAATGACTCAGACTATAAAGAAACTGTTCTTTACATTAGTGTAGCCTGGTAAGCTTATCAGCACAGTGCAGAAGATAACAGACCTGTGCTAGGCTAGGTTCACACTAGCATATTATGCGCAGCACATAATACGCTTGTATGTAAAAAAAATACTGTCCAGCATATTTTTCTATTGGACTCGCCAATGACAGTGTAAACACTCCTTCGGCCAGCGACTCTACGACGTCTGAATCAGCCAATCCCTCTCAGGAACGCATTCCTTTCCAGCTGCGCTCCTAGTGAAGCCCTGCATCAGCATTTCCTAGAAGTCACATGGAAGAGCGTGCGTGTCATCCAGGGAGGAAGCATTGATTATGTGCACACTCTCCATGTGACTTCTAGGAAGTGCCGATGCGGGACTTCACTAGGAGTTCGGCTGTTGAGGAATGCGCTCCTGAGGGGCAACGATTGATTCGGACAACGTAGAGTTGCTGGCAGAGTCTGAAGATGGAGTATGCAACACGGAAGTCCCATATAGCACTTCTTTACAGGAAAAAAATTGCAACTTTTTAAAAAGAATTGATAATTGTATTTAATAATGTGGTAATTAGCATAAATAAAAGTGTTTTGGGTTTTTTTTTCGGCCAGACTATTCCTTTTAAAGAATTAATATTATACATTTAAATGACCATTTTATGGAAACTATCTTTATTGTCACAAACAATACAGGGTTGTGTATAGATGTGTCTAAAATGAATTAAGATTATTTAAAAATATTAGGTTTGATGATTATAACATCTCTTTCAAAGACCAATAATGCCACAATGTAGTTTTAGGTAATGTATAATCTTGAATTGCACCAGGAATGTCCCCAAAGATAGAGAACATGCATTGATAAAAGAAAATACTTTATGGAAATGATTTAGAAACTCTGGAAGTACAGGTCAGACATATTAGCAGGTATAAAATAATATTGGTTATTTCTAGGGATGTGCAATTCAGAGTGTCATTGATCCAGCAAAATCCAGCACTGCAGATCCAAACAGGCTTGTATTTCTTCATATTTTGCCAAATTAAATACAAACCAAAATGTCTTTTAAAGGTTAACTGGATAGTTTTTGTATATGCAAGGAAAGTTTGTGTTGCTTTTATACACAGGGCTGAACTGTTGTCTTGGTTTTTTTTTTCCTGTAATTTTCAAGTGTGTTAAAAATTGTTCCTTGTTCTTAGAGGTGTGGGTGGGTGCCTTCCCTAAATTCCCTGTGCAAAGTATGTGAGCAGTGCCTGTTTTTATGGTTTCATCTTCTTCTTTTATTTCTAATTGCTTGTATTTGTACTTGCAAAAAAATAATAAAAAAAAATGTGTGTGTGTATATACCGTATTTGCCGGCGTATAAGACGACTGGGAGTATAAGACGACCCATAACTTTTCCA